>CAKAEH010001611.1:0-42160 GCA_916381525.1 Cercopithifilaria johnstoni | reverse complement strand
TCAAATTTTATTTTTGTGCTCTATTATCAACTGAACTTTTGGACGTGAACAACAGAGAGCAATGAATGCTCGGTCACCAAGGCCAACTATACTAGCTCAGTTCCAACATGTTTATCTTTTCTGTATTTCCTTCGTTTGCAGTGAATATAGTCAATTCAGAACCACAGTTCCGCTTGTGATGATTATTTCGACGTTTGTCCTACTTTTATCAAAGTCTGATATGTTTCACTTGGAATAAACTGCTATTGCTTCAAAATATACAATTAAATAGATGTGATCGTTTTTTAAGCTGTTTGACTGGTCAGTTGACGAATTGACAGAATCGTACAATCAAACAGGCGATGTGTCTGAGACAATATGTTCCTTTTTTTCGAAATCCGGTGATGGTCGAAAAAAATCGAAAGTGACCAATCAGATGGTAAGCTAAAAATATGAATGAGCGAACCATTTGTTGAGTTCAGTTTTGTAGAATTATGATTTTTCGTTTATTTTCACTATAAGTCTAGTCCATTTTTAAACTGAGAGTAAATAATGCAGGCCTCCATCTTTATTACTCAGATTACTTTATGATTTCTGTATGAAATTTTTTGAAGTGCTTGAAATTCAGGTAGACGATTGGTTAGAAAAATTGAGTGAATTAACACGGGAAAAGGAGCAACAATTACATTTCTCGAAAATATGTGAATTGTTAGTCATCGTTTGCATTTGTTTTTTTCTTGGTAGAGATTGTATTCATTATAATTTTTTCACTTCCTTGATAGGAATCGTATTCATTAATTATATCTTATAGAAATGAATACAGTTTTTTCACTTCGGTTAAACTGAACAGAAGTTAATCACTTAAGATTATTTTGTTACATACTAAAAAATTCTTATATATTAACGTAGGTGAATCGAATTTATATAATTGCAGAGTCTCGTGCTTGGAGTTGAAATATGTTATTCGTCTGATAATGAAAGACTTACGTGTAAATGCTGGCGCAAAACACATGTAAGTGTTGAATTGATCTGTGGTTTAATGCATCAATTTAATTTGTATCTACATTTCTTCCTGTGCATTCTTCCAGTAATAAGCATTCCTTTTCATATGAAAATACTAAAATTTCTCCAAATTCATTGCTGAAATTATGTATTTCTATGACTAGGAGACAATATTTTTGCTATTCAGTACAAGTAAATATCAATGACTGTTTGTTTATTTAAGATTAAAAGGCTTAAGGAAAGGTGCATATGAAATGTTCCAAAATTCACGAAATTTGCGAACTGTCATTGAAAAATGCCAGCACTCTGATAAAGAAAAGTCAATGGAAAGTGGTATAGTTTTGAATACGCCAATTAAGCCTATGCTTGTAAGTTTTGCACACCAGCCATCTTAGTTTGAAATGCCACACTTCGTTCCTTAATTTTAGGTTGCTATAAAAAGCTCACATAAAGACGAGTAGGCACGACAAAAAATAAACATTCAAAAATTAACATTTAGAGACGGAAGAACGAATGAAGAAAAGGAGAAATCCTCTGATCATTCTTTTCTGACGACGATATTTTAATTAATGATTTTTGGATTAAATTAATATTGTAAGTATACTTAACTTATTGAGGCCGAACCGTGCCGGAGTGTTGAACAAGCAATGGAAAGATGCAACAAAGAAATGTATGCTGAAACCAAATATGATGGGGAAAGATTACAGTTGCATAAAGATGGTAACAACTTTATGTTTTTCTCACGATCATTGAAACCAACACTGGACCACAAGGTTTGCTTATGGATTTTCTTAAGGACTGTTTTTAGGCGCAATATTTGCATAGAAAATTGTATTGAAGAGGTATCTCGTTGCAAACTAGAGTAAATGTTTGCAAATTTCCTGATATATCTATATTTTTATAATTCCATCTTCGATTTCTTGAATGATATGAATTAAAAGGATTTAGTCTTATGGCTGCTTTTCTAGGTAGTCGATCTGAATAAAGTAGTCTCAGAGGCATTTCCAACGAGCAAAGATTTAATTGTTGACACAGAAATGTTACTGGTTGATACAAATACGGGGAAACCGTTACCTTTCGGAACATTAGGTATTCATAAAAAGAAGCAGTTCAAAGATGCGACAGTTTGCTTGTTTGTTTTCGACTGTATATATTACGATAGCAAATCTTTAATGGAAAGGTTAGTGTCGATTATTTTTGTTGAAATATGATGTAACTCAAATTGTTAAGTTTCAATTTTTGATGTGCTTCAGTATTCAGAGCACTGAGATTTTTTATGTTAAACGTAGCAAATGAAGTACTTTTATGGAAGAGCTGCCACTCTTATTGACAAGTGTTTTTTTTAGGTCACTAAGGGAACGGCGAAAATTTTTGGAGGAAAATATGAAGGAAGTTCCAAATCGTGTATTACTGTCCGATTGTCATCTTATTAAAAAAGGAGTCAGAAGTTTGCTTTGCTTTTTGCTAGTCACCAAATTTGACTTCATAGCATTTAAATAATGTTTTGGATTGTTACAGGAAAATGATAAATTAGAAATGTTAATCTGGAAAGCCGTTGATGAAGGTCTAGAAGGTTTGGTATTAAAAGATTTGGATGCAATTTATGAACCTGGAAAAAGGCATTGGCTGAAGGTAACTTCTACGTTCTAAAAGAACTTTACTTTATGTCAACTCATATTAAGTCGAATTTAGGAAATTTTAGTTTTTTAGGTGAAGAAGGATTACTTAAAAGGAGGTGATATGGCGGATACAGCTGATCTCATTGTACTTGGTGCTTTTTATGGGACAGGAAATAAAGGTACTCATTCCCTTAGCTCTCTCGAAGTTCTCTTTAATGAATTCTTATTATTGTTTCAGTATCAGTTTATTATGGTATAGTACAGTTATCAGTCTTTATATATAATGATTGTGTCGAACACCTTTCATCATATTAATCAATTCCTCACATATACTGTTTTCATTTTTTTGTCATTTTTATAGGCGGCATGATGTCAGTATTTTTAATGGGAGTGTATGATAAGGAAAAACAAAAATTTTGTACAGTAACCAAATGCGGCAATGGCCATGATGATGCCACGCTAGATCGTATCAATAAGGAATTAGAACCAAAAGTAATCAGTATTTCTGAATGTTTTTATGCCTATTTAGCGATCGTACATGCTTTTTCAAATACTCATGTATAAATTTGCTTGAAAAATTTTCAAGCCATGTCTGAGTTATCGGAATTTTTATTATGTTTTTCTCACACCACACTGTATCTTTTCAAGATGCATAAGATATCTCGAATATACGAAAATTTACCGGAATGGATTGAATGTTCCCGACTGCTTGTCCCAGATTTCATTGTTGTCGACCCCAAAGAAGCACCAATATGGGAAATTACAGGTACATACAATTATAGTATAGTTGAACTCATTTTCCTTTGCTAACTCACTCAATAAATAAAAGGTTTAACGTAGAACCTTATTTTAGGAGCGGAATTTACACGATCAGATAAGCACACAGCATCAGGCATATCGATACGTTTTCCGAGAGTAACAAAAATTCGAGATGATAAAGATTGGAAAACGGCTACTAACTTGCAAGAATTAGAGGTAATATTTTGAACAAACAGAGAATTAAGGAATATTTTTCTGTATGATTTTCGTTAGAAATTTCAGAAATCCTAAATTTTATTGAAGCTTTTGTCTCATATTGTTTGATACTCGAGTTTCGTGACTGTAATGTCAACGTAGACACGTACATCGATTGACTTCAGGAACTTTTAACTTCAAACTTTGGTTTCACTTATTAGACAAGTTTTCGGAGTTTTCAGACGCAGAGTTCGAAAATCGAAGCTTTTTTTCATGCAGACAGGAAAATATTGATCCGTTTCATTTTCATGCTTCTATTCTGATTTTGTAATATATCTTATTACATCAACTCATCCTTAATTTAGAGACTATTGGAACTTTCGAAAACAAAAACCGACATTGAGCCAAAAACTAATGATGCTATACCTCTTTGCGCAAATGATAAAAATGGTGAAAAAGATGACGAGAAAGCTTCAACAGCGAGAAAAAGGAAACGCGAAATGGTTAACGAGAGTCTTAAGAATGACGACAAAATTGCTGTTAGCGGTATGAAAGAAAGTGATCCGGATAGCGATGAGGAAACGAAAGCAAAGAAAGCAAAAATACCGTGCAAGTTAGTATTTGTGAGATAATCAGTCTTGGCTTCTCTTACGGAGTTATGAAAGAGTTAGTTATCTTGGAAGATAACACTGGTCGATAATTTTCTACCGTTATTTGTAGTTCTGTAGTGCAGCATATGGCTGTATTGATGAAAAGGAATTTAGTCACTCTCTCCCGAACTGCATGTGATAATTATTAGTTTTAAATACTAAAATTTTAGATATGGTGCGCAGTGTTATCGAAAGAGTGTGGAACATCGAAAGCAATTTGAACATCCGAAATGAGCTGATTCGATAGGAAAATCTGCATGCTTCTTCACAGTTCTCCTTTTATCTTTATCATTGTAAAATTTTTAATCTGCAGAAATTTTACTCATTACCAGTGGCTTAATCCATATGCAATATGTATGACGAAACTATTGGATTGAAATCAGTTTTTTGTTTATTAGCCCATTTGAGCGATTTTAATGTCGATGAAAATTTACATTTCTTTTAAATAGAAAGTCTTAAATATGAACTTTGAAAATTGTGGAGTCCTTGTTTAACGGGAACTTTTTTTAGAGATCACTTCATGTACATTTTCTACTTCTCACAAATATCATTAATTTTGAGTTCTGGAATTGAGAATTCCGGTGCTTAATGTTCTCTATAAAGTAGCTTTATATTAGTTGCTTCAAGTTTTCACATTTACTGCTTGAATACCGGTGATATTGTAAGCTTTATTTTACGGTAATTCCAATTTCATTTCAATGTCGCTTTTACAAATTCATGCGTTTTATATTTTTCCTGAACTGTTATATCTAAAATTTGAATAGCAGAGTAGTTTTAATGTTATTGTTGATTAGCAAAAGTTTTTATTTCATCGTTGTTCCGTAATCTAAGAAATTAGAATCAATTTAAAAAGCTTTTTGAGGTTAAAAAATGAACGCTTTGTAGCAGAAAAGATCAGTGATTTCTTAATGATGTGGAGGGGATAAGGAGGGAGTCTAAAAAATTCTTTCCTAAAATTTACATGAAAAAAGGTGATTTGAAGTGTATGCTAGATAAATTTACATATTTGTGTGTTAATTGGAAATTGAGGTATTGTTTTAATTAGGAAATCAAATGCTTTTATTCCCATGAAACTTGAATTGTTTTAAAAATTACAATTTAAAAATTTATTTGGTGAACTTATAGCAGATGTCAACGTATGCCACGCTGAAAATGAAGTATTTGGATTGTTGAATATTCGTCTCCAATGTTGTACACCTGCTGAATTTCCTTGCGGGCCTATCACAAAGTGACCAATTTCATCAGCGTTTTTCGTGTCTTGGCAAACCTGAAATGCAATACTTCTCATATAGACTATTGTGGTAATGTAATGTACATACGTATCACACGTCATGTACACGCTTCTTTTATAATACATGATTTTTATGCAATTTTTTCTTTTGTGATTATATAAGCGGGAAACTAACGTCGTATCATTGTCAGTACTTTGATATCACCGGTCTTAACCATGAATCATCATGATTAACTGTAATATCATCAAATGTTGCTAGTGATGAAGTGCTATTTTTACTCCCCAAAAAGGAAAACTGAATGATATCTGTCTTTCATCGCTTACTATAATACTTATATCCATTCTTTGAATATACAACTGTTATCTGATTTCTTCAACTTTTATCTGAATTCTGCATAAATATATTTTTTGTAGTTGATTTTTCTCGTTTCAAAAATTTGCAAATTTTAAAGAGAAGGAAAACCTTAACGAGAAGATTAGCATCGTTGGAATAAAACAATATGAAAGGCATATTGAATTTCATTGTTTTTTTGAAATAAATATTTGATGTTAAACGTTTACTGGATGTTTCATATTTTTCCATTATTTTACAACTTTGCAGCAATTGTACACTGAGGAAAATATCTGCAAAAATGGGATTTCTTTTTCGTTCTTTTTTTTCAGATTTATTTTAGATTATTAAAAATTGCATCTTTTCTTTATGATTATCAATTAGCAATTAAGGTAATTAAGATAGAAAAGTGAGAAGAAAAACAATAAAATTACTATTAAAAAAAGTATATGGATAATTGACTTTATCCAATCTTCAAGTGATCGAGTGATTGTTAAAATCATTCGAAATATTTTCGAAATTGATGAAAATTATCAGATTGTCATTAAAATAGACTAAATATAAATGACCTACCACAATTTTGCCTTCCTGCAATATCTTTAACTTGAATGAGATCAACAATAAGACTGTTTGTTGTAAAATGATATTGTAATGTTAACAATACCCTTCCAATAATGTTCTGCAAATTTTATAAATATGAAAAAATTCAGAAGAAATTCAAATATGCTCATTTAGAATTATTATTTTGCCTCTTATCTTATTTCACCTTTTCTTTGATATCAGTGATAATTTTAATTTTACATATTTGCAAGCAAAAGAATAATGCATAAAGAGAAAGCTTTCAAATTTTTGAAATCTAACAAATAATCCATAATCAATAATAGATGATGACCTTTGAGAAAGGTTGAACATGAAGTGGTACACCACGTTGTATATGTTGCCATATCATTGATTTATGAGTTGATCTATCCGTATTTGTTATTGTTGGTAGAAACATATCGCGAAAGGGATGATTATCATCTATTTCCAATAAATGCATTAGCATTGCTAAGGAATCCGTTGAATCCATGTGTTGTCCTTTATAATTAAATTATAAATGAAATATTTCATTTTTTAGTTTTTATTATCTGAGAATTCATTAGCATATTAGGAAAATAAAGTATTGTTAGTTCTTCTGATAAGTAATTGCATGACGTATTCACATCATAATCATCAGAATACACGTGTATCACGTGTGTGTGTGTGTGTGTGTATGTGTGCAAATGCAAGAAGTAGTAGTAAGAAATTTTTGTTTGCCAAATGACTTTGCATATTTGCAATATTGAATTGCATTGATAAGTTAGGTATAGATTGAAAATATGAAATATAGTTTTGTATTTATATAATTTATACTTATTATAAAATAGTACTTTTACGGTGAAGTAGTGGTGAAATGCTACTTTTCCTTGACAGAAACTTTGAAGCACTAATTAATCCACGACGATCTAATAATGAAATGGATCGAGTACCACGACAAGTATTATGATGAACACGTTTATGAGTTGAAATTGAATTTCGTCGATTATGTTGAAAAGTTAAAAAACTGTTCATCATTGTAGAATCTGATGCAAAGCTGTTCATCAGTGAGCTGAAATATTTTGATTTCAATTAAATCATTTAATTTAATAAAACTTTTTTACAAACATTTCTTAGAATATTATCTACTAAATCATGCTGTATTGTTCATGATTAAATAATATTTCTCATCATCAGTAATGATAATGATTATTGCAATCTGTGAAAATCATTTGTACAATGATAATGATTATTGATCTATGAAAATTTGTATCTAAAGAACTATTCTAATATGATGAATATAATTATCTTAATTATTAGTGTTATTGTAATTTTGAGTATAAATTTTATTTAACAGTGTATCATCTTGCGTATCATCTTCTTTAGCTATTGAATAAAATGAATGATGTGTACTTTCATTATCTATTAAATAATTATAATCATTTAATATGAAACAAAAATATTGAATAGATAATTTAAACTTTTGAACAATATTAGTATTAAGATGAAAAACAAATGAAATAGATTAATTAATTTTAATTCAAAGAAACAATTATATGTATATATTATATAACAGGTGGATGAACAGATAGGTTAAACGAAGTTAGCAAAAAGAATAGTAAAGAGGTCAAAATAAGCAATGATCTTAAAAAGTAGATTATGAAGATGTAAAAGGGTGGAAATAATCAATTATCAATAAATAACAAACTTATATTAAAATAAAGTTAAAACATTGCAAATTTCGATATACTAATTAATTTCTATTATGAATCATATGCTAAATAAATGTATGATTATGAATTGACAAGTTAGAAGATACATGCAGCTTTTAAAACAGAAATTGAATTTAGAATTTAGAAGATGTAAATAGCAATTAAAATAAAAATTATAAACTAACAGATATAATATGAGAGCTTATTTATATCACATTTAATTTGATCATATCATATAATTTCATTTTTCCTTTTGCAATCAAATTTTAATTATCATTAAATTAATCATTCCATTGTTTAATTATTTATTTTATGCAACGATGTAGTGGAATATCGAAGTTTTTTGAAATTTATGAAATAGCGAAAATAAAAAACTTAAAAATTATAAAAAAATGATTTGATAAAAATGAAAATAAATATAAAATTAATTTCTAATTAATAATTAATTAATTAAAAAAATTAAAAACTATAAAAAATAATTTAATGAATGAAAGTAAAATATGAAATTAATTTCTAATTAATAATTAATTAATTATATATATTTTATTTTTTCGACAGATTTTCATATTTATCATTTTTTGTTTGCACTGCAAATTTCTCTCCTCCCTTTTCTGTATTATTTATAATAAAATAAAAGTATGCAAGCAAAACAATTCATATTTAATTACTCTTTAATTTCTAATTAATATTTAATTTCTTTTTCAATTTCATAAGATTAATCAAATAAGAAGATGATAAGAGATGATAAGGGGTGAGAGAAAAAATTGAGACGAAATGAAAAATCTGATCTAAATCATTATCTTAGCAATATTCGTTAAATTGTCAACTATCATTTTTGTTGTTTGTTATCGTTGGAAGCAATTAAATACAATATTAATTACAATTTTACTATCTAATTTAATTGATAATATTACCGATATGATTGTTTTATAATTATCAGTAATTATGTTATATCATCGAAAACAAAGATTCATCTGAAAATTAAATTGTTCAATTTATTTCATCATACATACATGCATTTTGATAAGTGCATAAAAGTTACACTTCATGAAGCAAATCTAAAAGTTTGAATTTATTTTAAATTCAATTTAATTAATGAATTCAATTGTGTAGTGTATCAGATAGAGAGATGAGATTTCGCATTTTCCGATAGTACATTTTAAAAAAATATAAATGCTAACAAAAACTACTCTTATAAGAAATTGCCTTATCAACAATTTTTGAACGTTATGAAAATTTAATTCCAATTTAATTAATGAATTCAATTGTTTGGTGTATCAGATAGAGGAATGAGATTTCATTTTCAAATAGTACATTTTAAATTTTATAAATATAAATGCTAGCAAAAGCTATTCTTATAATGAATTTCCGTATCAGCAATTTTTAAATGTCCTGAAATTTAATTCCAATCTAATTAATGAATTCAATTGTACAGTGTATCAAATAGAGAGATAGGATTTCATTCTCAAATAGTACATTTTAAATTTTAAAAATACAAATGCTAACAAAAGCTACTCTTATAATTAATTTTCGTAGCAACAATTTTTGAATATCCTGAAATTATTCATTCCGGTTTATCGGCCTCTTATAAGAAATTTTCGTAACAACAATTTTTGAATATCCTAAAATCTTTTATTCCGTTTTAGCAGACCCCTTATAGGAAATTCGTAGCACAATTTTTGAACGTCCTGAAATCTTTCATTCCGATTTATCAGCCCCTTATAAGAATTTCGTAGCAACAATTTCTGAATGTCCTGAAATCATTCATTTCAGTTTATCGACTTAGCTACTAAATTCTCCTCCTTATCCTTTTAGGATAGAAATAGTTGAATAGAATTTTTTTAAACAGATAAAAATATTTGAATGGAAAAAAGAATGAACTTTCAAACAATTAATCAAAATTTTTTAATTATTAAATAGATTTTAATTTTCATTAAATATTAAATAAAAATTTGAAATTAATAAATTAATTTTAGTAATTAAATATTTTAGCAAATAGTAATAATTAATGAAATGTAAGAAGAAAAAAATTAAAAGAGAAAAATAGTAATAATACATATATATCTGTCGTAGTATTGTTTATCTTTATGCTGTCACTTATCTATTTTCCTTGAGGGAAAAGATTGACTCTTAAATTTCAAAGGAAGAAAGCTCTCTCTCTCTCTCTCTCTCTCTCCCTTTCTTTTTCTCATTTCAAAGGATGAAAGTAATGCTCTCTCTATTTCTTTCTCCCTTTCTCTCTTTCTTTTCCCCTTTCTTTTCTTAATATTTATGAGAAATGAAGGATTTATCAAAAAATTTCGGTTTTGCGCAAACAAACGCAATTTTAAATTAACTTTATTAATGGAATGAAAGGAAATTTATAATATTGACCCTTTCTTCATTTCTCTCTTTTTCTTTTTCCCTCTCTCTCTCTCTCTCTCTTTCTCTCTCTCTTTCATTCTTGCAAGCTAATTATCATCTAATTATCTCACTAATAATTACTGATAATTACTATCATCTGATTATCTATCTAATTTTGAAATGTTTATTGAAATTTTATAAAAATACCGGAGAAAAAAAAAATGCCAAATTATCGAAAGGTATCGCTTTTCTACTTTATTACAAAACGATCATTAGAGCAATTGAAACGAAACTTTTGAGTGTTGTTAACCTTTTTTTTGCCTTTACCCTTTGAGTGTTAACCCTACCTTTCTTGCCTTTGAGTGTTAACCTTACCTTTCTTGCCTTTACTCTTTGAGTGTCCTTTCTTGCCCTTACCCTTTGAGTGTTAACCTTTTTTTGCCTTTACTCTTTGACTGTTAACCTCATCTTTTTTGCTCTTACCCTTTGAGTGTAACCTTTTTTGCCTTAACACTTTGAGTGTTAAACTTTTTTGCCTTTACTCTTTGATTGTTAACCTTTTTTGCTCTTACATTTTGAGTGTTAACCTTTTTTGCTCTTACATTTTGAGTGTTAACCTTTCTTGCCTTTACTCTTTGAGTGTGTTAACCTTATCTTTCTTGCCTTTACTCTTTGAGTGTTAACCCTTTTTTGCCCTTACCCTTTGAGTGTCCTTTCTTGCCTTTATCCTTTGAGTGTTAACCTTTTTTGCCTTAACCCTTTAAGTGTTAACCTTAACCTTTTTTTCCTTTACCATTTGAGTGTTAACCTTAACCTTTTTTGCCTTCATCTTTTTGTTGAAATATTAAAATGAATGCTTTTAAAGTACTAGAGTTGAATTAAATGAATGAAAAGGAAAGAAATCATTTTGCAGAAATTCAAAATATAGTTGACAGATATTCTATTTTCATGACACTTTTGTTTTTGATGGATTAAAATATTATGAAATTATAAGAGATTCATGAAAATAATAATTTTCTCTTCTCTTATTTTTAAAATTTGCTAATTAAAATGACATTTTCAGGAAGGAAGTCATTTCAGTTTGAAAAATCAAATTTCACTTTTAGTTTGAAAATCGAAATGACATTTTCAGGTAGGAAATCATTTCAGTTTAAAAATCAAAAAGAAACAATAAAACTATAATAATTGAATAATTTAAAGGTGTAATCGAATCATTTCATATTGCAGCAGATAGGAATGATAAAACTAACATTTTAAAAATATCTCAAATTTTCCGTTTAAAAAAATGACATAAAGTAGTAAAAGAAGAGGACATGCATAATATAATAATCATTGATATCTTATGTAATCATATTGATATCATTGATATCTTATGTAGTCATATTGATATCATTGATATCTTATGTAGTCATATTGATATCATTGATATCTTATGTAGTCATATTGATATTATTGATATCTTATGTTGTAATTATATTGCTATAATTGATATATTATGTAATCTTATTGATATCATATTCAATTTTTACTTTGATTACTTTTAATTGCATATATAATTAATTAAAATGAACAAAAAAAAAGGATAAAAAATGATAAAGATAAAAAAATGATCGCAATAATTTGATAGTGATATGATAATAGTAAGAAGAAAACAATGTGAATGATATAATATTTATTTCGAGCAATATAGATACGAAAGAAAATAGCAATAATGATGATCATCATGAATATAATAAATATAGATAAGAGGGAAAAATAATGGTAATAATAATCATTATGAATAATTGTAATAATTCGATAATGATATGATAATAATTTTAGGCAATAAATACAGATGCAAAAGAAAATAATCCAGAATTATCCATTCTAATATAAAGTAATCTATCTGTGTATTCGCTGCATATTACTTTCATCAAAGTAATTTCTAGTTATTCAGTTATCTATTTTAATACTAAGTAATCTATTTGTATCACTTTCATCTAAGTAACTTCTAGTTATTAAATTATCTATTTTAATATTAAGCAATCTATTGGTATTACTTTCATCTAAGTAACTTCTAGTTATTCAATTATCTATTTTAATATTAAGCAATCTATTGGTATTACTTTCATCTAAGTAACTTCTAGTTATTGAATTATCTATTCTAATATAAAGTAATCTATCTGTATCACTTTCATCTAAGTAACTTCTAAATATTCAAATTTCCATCCATTAAAATACGTAAATTATTGAAAATATTTAGTGCTATTTTTTTGTGATAAACAAAAAACTTTTGAAAAAATTTTGCGAATTTATTTGAATTTAAATTTATGATTAAAAGATTTTTCATTTGTGATAAGAGAGATAAATTATTTCATATGATTTCATCTATAAATAAAGAAGAGAAAATTTTTAAGATTGAAATTATTCCCGAATTATCACAATTGAGATTATCACCGAATTATCATAATTAAAATTATCCTGAATTATCATTACTGAAATTTTCCCCGAATTATCATAACAAGGCTAATTAAAAAACAAAAAGATAAATTTGAAGAAAGATTCATATCTGACAAAAAACATTATATTTTTCATGAGCATTCCTATTTACTAAAAGCCTAATTACTTATAAATAACACATATTCATTAAGATCAAAACAAAAGGGATATTTTTGTTTAACTTAAATATTATTTATATTAATTCATTCTAAATATCTTAGCTTATCTTTTACACGCAACGAAGGAAATATTAAGCCTAAAATAGTTCATTAAGTATTTATTAATTAATATTATTTATAGCTAAATTAAAACTAATTTACAACAAATAGAAATAATTAAACATAAAAATAATAAAATATGTCGAAAACTTTTCACATACTACAAAATAAAAAAATAAACAGAAAAATATTTTTTGAAATTTATAGAAAGCAGAGAGTTGTTAGTTAAAGGATGATGAAAGAGTTTTTATAAACTACGAAATAAAAAAATAACTGCAAATGAAAGAAGATTTTTTGAAATTTTTAGAAAATAGAGAGTTGTTAGTTAAAGGATGATGAAAGTTGATGAAGCGAATTTATGCTTCAAATGAAGCAACGATGCAATTTGAAGAATGCTATATGTGAAAAAAAGATTTGAATGCACTAAATTTAGTGATAGGAAAAAGGATAAGAGAATGTCAATTGATGATATTTTAAATAGATAGGGTAAGTGAAATTTGATTTAAAAATGAAATGTTAATTTCAAAATGAAATGGAACGCATCATTTGTTATTATCATTTTACACGAAATATTAATTGTGATCAATATTTTGAAAGAAAGCCTAAAATCCATTCTTTTGTTGAATTAACTTTTAAAGTTTTAATTTAATTTTCCATTTTAAATTTAAACATTGAATATTTCGGTATAAAACAATATATTGCATTAATTGTGATCATATTTGCAATTATAAAAATATTAGATGCGATCATATTTTAAAAGCCGATTTTTTAAATTGTAATCACGTCCTCAAATCTGTTTATATTTTAATCAATTGTAATCATATCTTAAAATCCATTCATATTTTAATTAATTGTAATCATATCTTAAAATCCGTTCATATTTTAATTAATTGTAATCATATTGTAAAATCCGTTTCTCTTGTTAAAGTAACTTTTAAACTTTTAATTTAATTTCCCATTTTAAATTTAATCATTGAATATTTTTTGTTATAAAACAATATACTGCAATAACAGAAATTTCACGTAAAACAAACTATTTCTATTTTGTTAAAATTTCATTAATAAAATTTTAAATTATATCAAATGCTTCATTTTATCAATTTAGAATGAAAAAGATTTTAAAATATGATTGTATAAATTATTTGCAAATTCTATTAGATAAGACTAAAATGATCAAACGAACTTTTTTTTTCTGATAACAATTATTTTCTGATAACAATAACTGATAACAATTTCTGATAACAATAACAATTATTTCCTGATAACAATAACTTTTCATTTCAATTCATTAAATTTAATTCGTGAAAAAATAAACACTGAAATATAATTTGTAGGAAAATTTGAAAAACAAAAATTTTTTATTGAAAGCTAATCCTTTCTTTAAATAATAAATTTTAAGAATTTTCCTGTTTAAAGAAATATGCCGAAGCTTTTAAAGAATACTTTTGTGAATACTTCGAAAATTCATTTTTGGATATTTACATTTGATGATTTATTTTAATCGTTAAATTTTCAATGGCTATCAAATTCGATTTTTATTTTTTCACAATTGATGATAGGGAATAGATATATTATAAGAATTGTATAACAAAATTATTAAACCACTAAAATAACTTTTGTCCCCAATTTCTCCTGCTCATTTTATTTTACTTATACAAAAATAAAATTTATGTTAAGCAAATTTTGAAAGGATGATTTGATAGGGGTGAAAGTTCAAAAAGATGCAAATAATATGGATGAAGAAATTTAATCGATTTTGTTTTTGAAAAAAAGAAAATAAGAAAGCAATTTATCATCAGCAATGGGGAATGTGAAGCTTATCATTCACAGCAATATTTGTGATTTTCATTACAGTATGATTAAATGATGGATAGTTAAATTAGAGAAATAAGCGAATTACTGTAAAAAGAAATGTGCATAATTTTTCAAAATATCTGAAATATTGTATATCTGCAAAATTATCAAGTATAAATTGATCATTTTGATTTATCTGAATCTCCTGCATATACTTTTTATAGAAAGTACTGTAAGATTACTGTATGCCAATCATGGGACCTAATGTTAGATTACTGTCGTCTGTAGGCAAATATGAACGAAGAAAGCAAAAGAAGCATTTTATTCAAAATTATTACGCTTATTTAAATGATACACAAATACCGGTTTCGGAAAACAATATAAAATACATCATGTATCATGATATATCATCTCTAATAAAATTATTGACAAAAAAAATATTTATCAAAAATTTCTTATTGTTAAATTAATTCCGCGAAGAACTTAAAATATCACTAAATAATTTTTGATTTCAAAAATTCCACCATTTACTATTATATTAGTAAAAAAGAAAATTTGAATAAATATTATTAAAACGAAGAAATTTTCGAAATAGAAAGTATCATTTTGAAAAATTTAAAATTTATCAAAAATTAAAACAGAAATGAAAAGAAAGTTTAATTACTAAATTATCTGAATGATAATACTATGCTGGATATAATTTAAAATTTGTTCAGTTTTAAATGTTTTGAATAATTTGAAGATTTCAACAGTCTGTTTAAATTGCTTTTCGAATTTACGCAATTCGTTAAATTTGTATTTAATCTACAAATGTCTCGATTCAAAGTAATTTTCATAAGTTCCGGTTTTCAAAAACATTATAAATAATTTCATTAGTTTCCGGTTCTTGAAAGCTATATGAAATTAATGATGGTAGCTTAATGAAACTTAAATTGATGATGATAGATATACATCATTTATAAACATAATGAAGAAAATCATCGGTACAATATTAAAATTGAGATAGACTTGAACTACAAAGAAAGAAATCACTTCTAGTAACGATTCGATTCAACAATTTGCATTAAACAAATAGTCCATTAAATAAGATTCTAGTCCATTAAAATTAGACTGAAAGAATTTTCTCTATCTTTAGAATTTCAAATCACTTCTATCTCATTGAATTGGAAGACGAAGAAAATAAATAAATTTCATCATTTTAAATTTTCTAATTTTTCCTCAAAAATTCTAATTTCTTAAATTTGGAATAAATTCAATAATTTCAATTTATAAATAGTTTGTTTGTAATGAAAGAAATGAACTCCGAACTCTAATTTCCTAATTAAATTAAATTTCATTAGTTTCAATTTTTGGTTGTAATGAATGAAATGAACTTCAAACTCCAATTTCCTAAATTTGAAATAAATTCAATGACTTTAATTTATATATTTATGGATTATTTGTAATGAAAGAAATGCACTTCAAATTCTAATTTCCTAAATTTAAAATAAATTTAATAATTTCAACTTTTGGTTATAATGAAAGAAATGAACTTCCTCTGAGAGTTTATGAAATAATACACTTAAAATATGCGAATTTGCTATTCTTGAAAAATATTCTTGAAAAATTTAAAAATTGCCTAGATTTATTTTCAGGCTGAGATGTATGAGAGAATGGAAAAAGGAGACAAAGAAAAAGCTTGGCCAAAATATCAATTTCAACGATAGGGCCCAACTCTTCTATGCAATACTGAAAACGAATGAAAACAGATCAATTGGCTTTTTTCCTATTTGGTTTTTCCTCAAGTGTTAAAGTTTTCGTTTTATTTATGTGTGAAATAAAATAAGTGACAGACTTACTTATATTAATTTTGGAAAATGGAAAATGACATTTATTGGTGACAGAGAAAAAAAGAACAACAAGAGAAGCTAATTAGATTAATTGATTAGATTAATTAGACTAAAGGATTTTTGAATTTTTCATTTATTATTTTTTATTTTAAAAAAAGGAATTTTCGTTTTTGTTTTTTATAGGAACATAATTTAAGAATAATTAGTGAATAATTAAGAAACATAATTTAAGACTAAGTATTGCTGAAATATGTTTTGCATAAATTAAAGAGATATAATATTTGTTAATGGTTTAACACATAAAATAAAGATTAACTATTACTGAATATATTTGCATAAATTAAAGAGATATAATATTTCACTATGGTTTAACTAATAAAATAACATTTATTAAATTAATTTCATTTCAATTTTTAATTTACAAAATTTCATAAATTTACAAATGAATTAACATTTCCTTCCATTTTTCATTTTCTCTGTTAATTTTATATCAATTAATAATACTTTTCAACACTCAAGATTAAATTTAATAATTTAAAATTTGATAGAAATTAAATACTTAAGTTCAATTATTTGAATTTAAATAAAAATTAAAAAATTTAAATTCATATTAATAAATTTGTTCAAGTTAATAAATTAATTAAACTTCACTAACCCATGCTTCTTTTTTTCAATAATTCAAATTTAAATAATAATTAAAAGCTTAAATTTTAAATAGAAATTAAAATTTCATCATCTTTTGTTTCTCGTTTTTCTGTTTTTCTTTTTCTCTGTTAATTTTATATCAATTAATATTCTTCAAAACAAGCTTAAATTTAAACAGAAATTAAATACCTAAATTCATTAATTTAAATTTAAATAAAAATTAAAATTTCATCATCTTTTTGCTTCGTTTTGTTTTGTTGTTGTATAATGAAATAAACATTTCAAATAGCTATTACAATGGCAGCAAAAAAAAAATATTATCCTTTAAAATTTCAATTTTAAAATTTCAACAATGCTATTCATTCGTTAAAATAATGCACGACATTTTTTTAGCTTTTATGAATTGTCACATAATAAAATATACTTTATTCAACAAAATGATAAATCCTGAAATGATTCGTGAATGTTAAAATTACTTTAAAAGATTCGTGTCGAAATTTAAATATTTGTTGCAATTGTTTTTTTTTTTCGTTTTATTATTTTCAACTGAAATCCATTTCATTCCTTTCAATCCATTTTTCATTATAATTTTATAATTTCAAATTAATTCCTTTCATTTGTTTGGAATATTTAGGGACGAAAATTTTCACTTAAAAATTTCAAAAACGTCGCATTAAAAGAATGAAATACACATAGTTATATATATGAAATACACATAGTTATATATATGAAATTTATTAAATTAAAATAAATTAATTTCTTTTTAAGTTAATTATTTTTTTTGTTTTTTTTCGTTTCTTTTCTTTTTCTATAAATTTAAACAAAAACTATGAGATAATTATTATGTTGGAAAAATTACAACGAATAAAATGTTCGATTTTTCATTGTTTATTTGTTGTTATCGTTTTCCTTTAGTGTTCCTAAAAATAGTTTGAATGAATTTAAAAATTTTGAAAAGTTAGTTTAATAGTGAAATTGTCTCTTTAGCCAATGATTCAGTCATTGATAATAATCATTGATAATAACTTCAAAACACTTCCTCATATACCTTTTATGTGTTCCTAAAAATAGTTGAGTGAAATTTACAAATTTGAATAATTTAATAGTGAAATTGTCTCTTTAGCTATTGATCCAATCATTGATAACAATCACTGATAATAAACTTCAAATACTTCCCTATGTATTTTTTTGTGTTCTAAAAATGATTGAATGAAATTAAAAATTTGAAAAGTTAGTTTAATAATGAAATTGTCTATATAATTCTTGATCCAATCATTGATAATAATCATTCGATAATAACTTCAAACACTTCCTTTTATACTTTTTGTGTTCCTAAAAACAGTTGAAGGAATTGAAAAAATTGAAAAGTTAGTTTAATAGTGAAATTATCTCTTTAGCTATTGTTCCTATCATTGATAATAATCGTTGATAACAACTTCAAACACTTCCTTATATATATATTTTTTTCGTTTCTTTCTTTCATTTTGTTAATTAAGTTTATAAAACTTAATTAGTTAATCTTTAAATTTCTATTCAATAAATTTTCCGCAATTTCAAATTTTAATTTATTGCCTTTTCTCTCTTCGACATATTTCATATTGAAGGAAATAAAAATAAATCCATAAATTTTATATAATAACAAATTTGATAGAAATATTATATTTGTCGTGTAAATAATATAAATGGCATTTTTCATTTTCTAATTCTAATTTATCCTTTAAATCGAACTTTTATTATTTCAAATTAATTAAACCATTAATTTAAATAAAACAATAACTGAAAATATGCAAAGATTGTAAGGGAAAGAGAGAGAGAGAGAGAGAGAGAGCAAAATAAATTAAACTTCAATTTAAATTTAATTAAATAAATTAATAATTGCAAAGGTTGTAAGGAAGAAAGCGAGAGAGAGAGAGAGAAGTCCTTTAAATCAACTTTTATTATTTTAAATAAATTAAACTTTAATTTAAATTTAATTAAATAAATTAATTACTACAAAGGTTTAATTAAGAGGAGAGAGAGAGTGACAAAGGTTGTAAAGAAGAAAGAGAGAGAGAGAGGAAGAAAAGGTAAACAAATGCAAATAATCTTTTTCCGTTCAATTTTTTAATGGTTTTCTATTTTTTTAAAGATGAGAGTACTGTTCAAATATTATTATCAAAATATAACATATAAAAAAATGGAAATGAATTGATAATTTTAGAAATATATAAATTATTGAGAAAGGAAAAAACAAAGAAATTAATTTATAAATTAATTTGCAATTTATTATTAATTTAATTAGTGATAAAATAGGTAGGAAATATAAAGTTTAGCATTGAAGTGGAGAGTAAATTAAACGATCGTATGTGTTATCACACCTGTTGTACGTAATATATACATTTATTTATATTAGTCATCAGTTTTCTTCATATAAAAAATGAAGTTAAATAAATAAATAATACTTCATTTAGCGCATTTCGCACTTCTACTCTCTCTCTCTCTCTCTCTCTCCTTCTCTCTCTCTCTCTTTATCTTTTGTATTTTAGGAAAGAATTTATAAATGAAATAAAGCTTTCATTTCTGTTCAGTTATTTAATAATTTATTATTATTATTATCTAACAATATTCATTCCTTTTTTAAACTCTTATAAAATTTGTATGATTTAAATTCAACTAATTTCTATAAATTATAAATTAGAATTGATAGGTTAATAATAATATACATTAATTATTATTATCATTATTAATTACTATCATTACTTATTATTAGTGTTGAATATTATTAAATATTATTATTAATTATTATTACTATTGATTATCATCATTTATTATTTATGATTATTTATTTTTTTATTATTATTATTATGATTATGATTATTTTTCATTATTATTATTGTTAACATTATTATTATTAATTATTATTAATTATTATTATTATAAATCTAACAATATTCATTCTTCTAATTATATTTAAAAGATCTCTAATAAGCTATTCAACGAAATAAAAAAATAATTTTAAATATATTGCAAATGACAAAAATATATTTAATTACTGAAAAGTAATTAAAAAATGTTTGATAATTATTGACAAATAATTGTTTTAAACTCTCTTTAATTTTGCTTCTTTTGTTTTTAAAAAAAAAAATAATATTTAATTATTAGTTAAAGTAATTTTCAATTTTAGGAAAACAAACAATAATAATTCAAAAACGAAAGAAAGAAAAACATTCGAATCTTTTCGAAATTTTTGTTTCGGAAAAACTTTTTGAATGTTTTCTTTTTAAAAGAAAGTTTGATTATTTGTTGAAATAATTTTTAAATTTTAGCAATGAATAATAAGTAATTTAGGAAAGAGAAAAGAGCGTTCGAAACTTTTTAAAATTTAGAAATAATTTGAAAATATTTTTTTTAAATTAATTTTTGCATTTCAATGTATGAGTGCATTCTTCGAGGGTTTTTGGTGAACTCTTCGAGAGCTTTTGGTGAACTCTTCGAGAGCTTTTGGTGAACTCTTCGAGAGCTTTTGGTAAATTCTTCGAGAGCTTTTGATGAATTCTTCGAAAGTTTCTGGTAAATTCTACAAGTATTTCTAATAAATTCTTCGAGTGTTTCTGATAAATTCGTCGAGAGTTTTTCGCGAATTCTTCGAAGGTTTCCAATAAATTCTTCGAGAGTTCCTGGCAAAGTTTCTAGCAAATTCATCGGATTTCTCTGGTAAATTCTTTGGGTGTTTCTGATAAACTTTTCGAGAGTTTCTGGTAAATTCTTTAAGTGTTTCGAGTAAATGCTTGATGAAAAGGACTCCTAAAAATTATTTAAAGCACAACTTTCAATTTTTAAATGTTACATTTCATTTTTCTTTTATTAATTATATTAATTATTGTTAAGAATTTGTTTTGGCTATTTCTTAGGCTAAAATTTTCCTAATCATTCTAAACTTATCTTTATATCATAAAGAATGATAGTTCAATTTCCTTTTTTGTCATCCAATAATTTCATTTTCACTCAATTCAATTATTACAATTAATTTTTGTTTTAAATATCAAAATTTCCACCGCTACCATTAATATAAAAATATATTATAATTTAATATCTAATAATTATTCAAATTTAACATCTAATAATTATTCAAATTTAATATTCAATAATTATTTTTTTTGTTAATTAATTATTTTTTAATGAAAATAAAAATCTACCAAAAGATATATATATATATTCACATAATCGAAAATAAAGAAATGAAATATATAATTTAATGTTGAAAAGTTAAAAAAGAGGAAAAACAGCTAACTCAAAATTATCACTTATCATTTATCACTTTAATTATCATTTTTAATTTCTAATACTTGTATCATTCATCATTTTAATGATCATCATTAAACTATGAAAATTTTAGAGCTTTTTCATCCTCTTCCTCCTATCCTTCCCTACTATTCCTCCCATATCGGTGATATCTCATTTAGCTTCAGTTTACTTTCATTAAACTTCATTTCATTTCTATTTCATCCTCTCTACACTCCTCACAACATATTTCAAACCTTTCTCCTTCATCATTTTCCCATTTCTAATTTTCTTCTTCTCTTCTCTTTTCCCTAATAGATAATTACATTCTTCCAATTCAATGATCCTTCAATTGCAGTTTTTTTTTTTTATAAATTAAACTTTTGTTTTAAATAATTCTGATATATTTTTGATGATATTAAAAACTTTTAATTTTTTCCTCATTTCAATTAATTTTTCTTTCACAAACATTTGCTATACTTTTTTTTCAATTAATTTTGATTTCAAAATTAAAAAAAAATATATAATTTAACCTTTTGAATTTATCTTTCGATTTGATTGGTTTATTATTGAAAAGTAATATTTAATTTTTGTAGGTTATTAGGAAGTGATAAGATTATCAGGTTAAAATGAAGTTAACACTTTTAGCTTTATCAGTGTGATCGATAATTCCTAATTTTATCAATGTAATAGATAATATCGAAATTTCCAACTTTATCAGTGTAATAGATCATTTCTAAGTTCATTAATGTACTAGATAATTCCTAACTTTATCAGTGTAATAGATCATTTATAACTTTATCAATGTGATCGATAATTTCTAATTTTATCAATGTATTACATAATTCCTAACTTTATCACTGTAATAGATAATTCCTAACTTTAGCAATGTAACAGATAATTCCCAAAATTTATCAATGTATTAGATAATTCCTAACTTAAGCAATGTAACAAATAATTCCCAAATTTTATCAATGTAATAGATAATTCTTAACTTTATCAGTGTAGTAGATAATTCCTAACTTTATAGTGCAATAGATATTATAGAATGTTGGAAAAAATGTTGAAAAAAAGATGAAATTATTTCGTTTAATTCATTTAAAGCAATTTGCTTATTTCAATCGTTTAATGCAAATGCTTTTCTAATGCTTATTTCAAATTTCCAACTTTTACATTTCAACTTATTCTAGCAACCTTTTAAACTTTATAACTATAACATAGTTGTAAAATATTTAAAGTGTATTTAATAATGGAACTGGTAGATGTATAACTTTTCTTTAATTATAATTATTATCTATTTATTAAAATTTAAATCTCATTAACTATTTAATTTAATAATTTTTGAATAAATTAATCAAGTTATCATATCATAATATAAAATTATCATATCGCTCATAAATTTCTTTATGCTACATATAGATAGATATCTTACTTTTTTAAATTATAATTATTTAACCAATCTATGGTATATTAAAATTTAACTTTCATTAATTATTTAATTTAAAAATTTTGGAACGAAATCAATGAAATTACCATATCACAATAAAATTATCATGCCACAATGAAATTATCATATCACAATCAAATTATCATGTCACAATGAAATTATCATATCACAATCAAATTATCATGCCACAATAAAATTATCATATCACAATGAAATTATCATGTCACAATCAAATTATCATGCCACAATGAAATTATCATATCACAATGAAATTATCATATCACAATGAAATTATCATATCACAATGAAATTATCATATCATAAATTTCTTTCTGATTCATTTATACTTCCAATCAATTTATTTCATTCATCAAAATTAACAAACATTATTTATTTTACTTTTCATCTTCATTAATAATTCTAAAACTCATTTAATTAATACAATTATAAATTATAGTTTTGTAAAAAAATTTTTTTTCAAACTAAATTTTAAAAAAATAAAATATTATTTGAAATACTTTTTCGTTTCCATCTTTTCCTTTTTGTTTTTGTCCATTTCGATTATTTAGTTAAAAAATAATAATCTCTAAGGATTTCATAAATTCTAAACGATGAAAATTATCAACAATCAACTTTCATCAATTTCTTTTTCCCTCTCTCTCCCTTCTCTCTCTTTCATTGAAAATTTTTCTCATTAAAAAAAAAATGAATGAAATTACTAAAAATATATTTTCTTTCTTTTCTCTCTCTCTCTCTCTCTCTCTCTCTCTTCATTTCCCTCATAAATTTGCATAATTATTTTGATGTATGTTATCATCTTCTAACCATTTCTTAAAAGCTTTCATACAAATTTTCTACCAAAAATTATTTCAATAATGCTTTTTGCAATATTTCTTCAAAAAGTCACTTTTAAAAAAAAAGTTAGGAAAAATAGATTGAAATTTTAAATTAAGCTATTAGTATTGCAATTACATGTATGATAAATTACTATTACGTCAAATGCTTTAAAACATATATGTATGTATGATAAAATCATCATATATCATTTTGATATTATCATTTTAGCCATTAGTAATTTCCAGTTGGGAGATTTAGAAATATTGCAAAAAACAATGTTGTTAATTATTAATGTTAATAGAACATATATATATATATATATATGTATGATAATATCATCATATATCATTTGATGCTATCATTTCAGCCATTAGTAATTTCCAATAGAAGAGAGATTTAGAAATATTATCATTTTAATTATCAGATTTAGAAATATTATCATTTAGATTTAGATATTATCATTTTAGCCATTAGTAATTTCCAGTTGGGAGATTTCGAAATATTGCAAAAAACAATTTTGCTAATTATTAATGCTAATAGAACAAAATCGAATGTAATAGGCAAAAGAAATTTTTGTTCGATTAATTCGAATATACCTTAATTTAAAATAAATAAAATTAAAATTACTTAATTGAAAGATAATTGAAATTTATATAATTAATAGACAAAAGAAATTTTGTTCGATTAATTCGATATATTTCAATATGAAATAAACCAAATTAAAATTATTTAATCGAAAGATAATACAAAGTAATTGAATTTAATAATTGAATAATGAATTTAGTATTTGAATAGTGAATTTGGTAATTGAATAATGAATTTAGTAATTGAATAATGCAAAAAAAAATTATTTAAATTTCTCATATATAGCAAAAATTTGCTTTGCAAAAAAATTTTACTTCTTTTAGCTAATCGAAATTTGCATATTCTTTTTTTTTGTATTATTTTTTCATTCCACAAGAATATTTTCATATAAATGTTATATATATGAATAATTAATTTTGCTTAGTTAATTATTATTTTAATTAATGAAAAGCTTAGAGCTACAAATCCATTATTATTGTTATTATTATTATTATTATTATTATTATTATTATTTGCATCGCAGATGTTTCGTTGTTAAAAATTATTTTGAAACAAATTTTATTAATTTATCAATTTTAATAAATTTTGAACTAAAAATTTATTTTGAAATAAATATAAATAATTAATTTGTGAAATAAATAATTAATTATACTTCATTAATTATTATTTCAATCAATGAAAAACTTAGAGCTTACAAATGCATTATTATTGTTATTTGCATCGCATATGTTTGTTTGCTAAAAATTATTTTCGAATAAAATTTCCCATCGGTTAATTTCATCTGTTAGAAAATATTTCAAGCTTTTTCCAATGGGAAATAATATGTTTCATTGATGGAATAAATAAAAGTTTACATAAGTCAAATAGCCATTTCAATTTTCCTAATTTTTTAGGCTTGCAAGAATTGATTTTTGCACGTTAAATAATTGAAAATGAAATACATAATAGCATCGTTTAATATTTCTAATTTGCTTTATCAAAATGATTTAATTCTTTTTTCGTTTTCCTTTTGTATTTCCTATTAATTTTAATTTTTAAATAATTTTTCTAAGTTTAAAATTTAGTAATAAATACCAAAATTCGAAATGAATTAATTCCTTTTCGATTTCCTTTTGTATTTTCTATTAATTTTAATTTTTGGATTTTAATTTTTAATTTTTTTTCTAAGTTTAAAATTTAGTAATAAATACCAAAATTCGAAATGAATTAATTCCTTTTCGATTTCCCTTTGTATTTCCTATTAATTTTAATTTTTAAATAAATTTTCTAAGTTTAAAATTTAATATTAAATAACTATTTGATATTAATTAGTATATAATTTAATCATTTGCAAATTTTATTTTGCTCTCATTCAATACCAAAATTCGATTGCATTATTATTAAATGTAATATGTTCTTTTTAAGTTTAATAATATTTCAAATTATTGATTTTTTATTTGCTAATTATTGATTTCTAATTATTTCTTTTAATTATATGTTTCAGAGATTTTTTTAATTTTAAACAATTCATTATTCTATTAAAATAAGCAATAATATTTGTTAGTTTTGAAAAATGAAATTGTTTACGATATGTTTAATCATTTCATTTGCAACATTTTAAATGTGTTTTGTAATATATGTTAATTGTAATTGAAAATCGAATTGATAACTGAAATTTGATTAATCAAATAATTAATTTCAACATTAATTAATTAATTAATTAATTGGTATTAAATAGGAAAAGAATTTGGTTTTTTTTCTTTTTTTTTGCAGATGAATTTAACATTACTAACCGCTAAACATCTTCTTATCCTTTGTTGTAATGGTGGTATACCATTTATCGATCTTCATTCCCAATCAAATCTCAGTGAAAAATACAAATCAACACATATCATTGATCCAACTGATTGGATTGCCGTTGATATATCCGGTTTGTTTCATTATTTACTTATCCGGTTACTTATAGATTAGATATGATATAATTTTTGTTAGTTGAATATCTTTATTTAATAAATAGCATTAACTATAATTACTTTCCGTAATTAATAATGCAATTAATATGATTTATTAAATAATCATAAGTAATATTTATATAAATAAAGTTTTTAACTTATTTAGCGATAATGTTTTTCTTTTTTTTCCATTAGTTATTTTAAAATTATTATTATCAATTTTTGAATTTAATTATAATTTCCTTATAACTTCGAATAACAATTTTACTAATTAATATTATCAATTTATTTTAGGTTAATATTTCAAATTATTGATTGTTTATTTGCTAATTATTGATTTCTAATTATTTTAAATTATTGATTTCTAATTATTTCTAATTATTGATTTCTTATTTATAATAATTTCATATTTGCTTAATTATTTAATGAAGTGAAAATTTTTAATTTTTTAATTTTTTTAATTAACTTAATTTTTTTTTGATCAATCAGTTTTTTTTTTTTTTGCAGGTTCCGAGCTTAATTTATCAATGATTAATTCATTATCAGCTTTACATATACCAACAAAACTGGAATTAGGCGCTTGTGATTTATTTAATTTAACATTTTCTGATATTCAAGATGAGGAATTGTTCGAGAAAAGTAAAGGTGAAGTGAAATGCAGGTGATATATTTTATATATTGCAACATATCAAATTGTCTGTTTATAAATTCATAAACAAATTACGCCATTTTTTTGCTTACAAATATTTATTGGAAAAATTTATGAAATTTTGAAATTTCACTTATCACTATTATCAGAAATTACCAAACTGCCAATTTAATTTAAAACAAATTTCCATTCAAAAGACAATTTTGCATTTCGATGATAAAATAACCTTTTTCTGACCTCTGTTGCTAAAGAGTGTAAGCGAAATAACCTTTTCCTGACCCTTGCAATAATAAACCAGTAACTAAAGACTGAAAGTGTACAGTAAAAGTTTTTGAAAATAAGAAGAATAATTTTAGTAGTAATAATATGTTTATAATAGTAGTAATAATATGTTTTAGTAGTAATAATATGTTTATAATTATAATACATCTTTATAAACAGTTTTTCAATTTTTCGGCTTATTAACTATAACTTATAATTTTTGAGCTTATTTTATATATTTAATAAATTAAGAGATATTATTTGCAACCAAACCGATCTCTTAGAAAAATGCAAAAATGTTTGTGTTCATAGGAAATGTTATCTCTTAGATTGAAATTTGTCTTTATTTGTCGGATAATTTGTTTTTTGTTTTTTTTTATGGATTGAAATTTGTTTTAAATTAAATTAGTAATTAAAATAATTTTTTTCCCATTTAATTATTTTTAGTATAATTTTATAAATTAATTCCTTTTTTTAAAAATATTCATTCCTTTTTTAGTGTTTTTATTTTGATATGAAATTAGGTCAAATAAAATTTGTTTACATTAAAAAAAATAAAAAAGAACAAATTAAAACAAATGAATAATTAAGTAAACAAAAAAGTAAAACAAATAAATAAGTAAACAAAAAACTTTTTAATGAATTTTTTCAAAATGTTATTTTACATTAAAAAGCAATACGGAAAATTTGTTTATTAAACAATCAATCAAAAATATCCACAATTTCCTTTGCACTTTATTTCCTTTACTAAATGACAGCTTTGTTTCCTTTCTTTTTTTCGTTTATTTATTTTAATGAAAATTTATTACTGACGGCAGCGCCAAATGATTGTATTAAATTCTGAAATTTCCTTTTTTTTGTTTTCTTTCTAATATAAATGTTATTTTTTATTATAAAATTAATAAATAATATTATTTATATTAAAAATAAAAAAAAATAAATAAATAAATAATTAAGTAAAAATTGACATAAATTGTTATTTTATTATAAATTTGATAAATTAATATTATTTACATTAAGAAATAAGAAATAAACAAAATAAAATAAATAAATAATTAAGTAAAAAATTGTGAAGAAAAAAATTTTTTTTATAATTTAATATTTTATAGTTTATATTCATATGAAGAACAGTTATGATTACAAACTTAAGTTGACTTTTTCCTGTTTTTAGCAAATTTGAATAAAATTTAAAAGAATGGAATTTTTATTTCTTAATTAAAGTAATTATGAAATGGGAAGATGAATAGTTAAGATTATAAACTTAAGTTGACCTTTTTCTTTTTTTCCAAGCTACTGAAATTTTTATTTCTTAATTAAGGTAATCCTAAAATTAATCCTAAAATTAACTCTTATTTTTATTTTCAAATAATATAATCTTATCTTCCTTTAGCTATTTTCTAAAGAAAAAAAAAAGGATTTTAAATATTTTAAATTCTATTCAATTTTAGGATAAATTTTAGGATTACTTTAATTGGCTTTACAAGAAAAAAGAAAAATTAAAATTTTGTTTAAAATTTTACAGATGTCCTTTACGATACATTGGCTTATCGTGTGAATTTGAAGCGCTAGAAAATGTGCAAAGTACCAATCAAAGCTTTTTCAATACAATTTCATCAATTATGCTAATTATGATATTTGGTATTTTTTTAATTATGGTAAGCAATTTTTTCGATCACAAAAAAATCGATTTCTAATTGATCCTATTTTAGGCTAACTTATATGATCAATAAATTTTTCAGGTATTAATAATATTTTACCTGTATAATTGATGACTTTAATTTAATTAACGAAAAATGCAAAAGGTAAATGATATAATTATAAACAAAATATTAATTTATTCTGTGATATCTCGGGAAAACGATTTGAGGAATATATGAGAGAAATTCGAATATATTACTTTTGAATACAAAAACATTCAAAAGTTTATATATATATAGAAAGTATATAAACTAAGATGGGAGTCTATTAAGAAGGCAAGCAATCTGCAGCTGTTTTCTTTTTCCTTCTGCTTCCCTTTGCAGCCTGAATTCGAAGAATAAAGGCAATTTTAAAAATCGATTTTACTTCTTAAGCCTTCGTCGTCATTTAATTTCATTCCTTTTCATATATACATATTTATAATAATATTTGAATAATATAATAGATGCATATGTAAAGCATATTTTATACATATATGAATATTAAATATATAATATGTCCATAATTTAATTATATGATATAATATTTATTTGTAATAGATATATTTATGTAATTATAATTATAATATAAATATATATTTGCATAATAAAACTTTTAATATAGATATTTATTTATTTATTTATATGATATGAACTATAAGTAACATTAAATATGTGTGATTCATTTGCGTATGAACCAGATACATATAAGTATATTTAGGCATACTTATATATATGTACTTCTAGCCTACTTTGTAGATAACATACTTACATATGTGTGCATGTGTCTGCGTGCGTATGTGTGTGTGTGTGTGCGAGTTAGTTATAGTAATTTAGTTATCTAAAAAATAGGCTGGAAGTATACTTATGCATACTTATATATGTGTGTGCATGTGCGTGTGTGTGTATGTGAATGAATGTAATTTAGTTATCTATAAAGTAGGCTAGAAGTATACTTACGCATACCTATATATATATGTGTGTGCATGTGCGTGTGTGTATATGAATGAGTGTAATTTAGTTATCTAAAAAATAGGCTATAATTATACTTACGCATACCTATATATATGTATGTACGTGTGTGCGTGTGTGTGTATGTGAATGAGTGTAATTTAGTTATCTAAAAAGTAGGCGTTACTACACTGATAAAGGCTAAAGCTTAGTCTCACTACAAACTTAACAACTCGCAATGAGCTATGTCCTAAGCAATATCGATGAAGGAATTTCGCATCCTTTCGAAATCTCTCTATGATAAATTCCAGAACACCTGCCTCTATCCTCCTCTTTACCTAATTGCAATTAATTTCAAAACTTTTATCATTTCGAAATTTTTAATTGCTATTATAATTTAAATTAGCTAATTGATGAAATGATTTTTGATATGAAAGAATTTTTATATAAATGATAAGTAAAATATGCAAATTTTTTTTCATAAATATTTAATCATTCATTTTTCTTTTCCTAAAAGTAATAATTAGAAGAATTATTTTCTTAACAATAAAATATTCGTTATCACTATAGTCTAACTTTCTCCGAGATATTATTCGATATCATTATAGTCTAATTTTCTGATGCTAATCCCCGGGATTCCGTTAATCCATGGAATAATAACTTCGTTAGCCTTTGACTTGTTATCATTACCTAATCCCCCTCTCCCGAGATTCCATTAATACATGGAGCGCTAAATATTCGTTATCACTATAGTCTAACTTTCTTCGAGGTATTATTAGGAATGCTAAATATTCGCTATCACTATTGTCTAGTTTTCTCCGAGGATGCTAACACCCGGAATTCCATTAATACAATAACTTCAATAACTTCAATACAATAACTTCAATAGCAATAACTTTGTTAGTTCACCTTCGTTTTAATTATCCTTTGACCTTTTATTATTTCCTCTAATTTCAAGAATATTTTCCAAATAATTGAATTTTTCCTATCGATAAACGCTTCAAAGATATCGCTACTTTTTCAGTATTCTGTTTTCAAATTTATTAAGAATGAAAAGATTAAAAAATTTCTCATTAAATATTTCTTGTAGTATTTTTTCGAAATCAAATTTACCCATTTTATTAAAATGAACTAATCTTAAAATTTGAAACAATTCAATCATAAAATTAGCTAAATTTTGAATTATTTTAAATTACAGTATTCGTAAAGATTATTTTAAATTATTTTAAATTACAGTATTCGCAAAGAAATTTTATGATAAATCATTTCTCGATTAAAAATAGAAATGTTGCAATAATTTTTCATAGATAATGCGATGTGGTTTTTGTGATTGTTTTGGACCATTTATGTCATGTCGTAGAAATGATAGTATGGATTTACCATTGGATCAGAATGCGTTAAATCGTTGTTTAGAACTTGTTCAAGCTCATGAATCTCGACAAAATGCTCTTCTTAAGGTTAGCTTCACTTAATAAAACAGAAAGAAAGAGAGAGAGAGAGAGAAAAAGATAAAAGGATAAGGGTAAAACTTCATTTAATGATAATTAATAAAAAAGAAAGAGAGAGAGAGAGAGAAAAAGATAAAAAGATAAAGTTTTGTTGCGAAATTTTTGGTATCAAAAAAGAAAAGAATTTAACAAAATTTTAATTCAAAATTTTTGGAACAAAAATTCAACAAAATATTAATGAAATATTTTTATTGTTTTCTAATTTAAAATTAACTACCAAAAAATTTCTTTAGCATTAATTAGTAATTAAATTTATTGATTTATCAAGTTTTGTTTTGCTTTTTTTTTTTGGCTTGATATTTTACTATATTATAATGTCAATAAAACTAATCAAATATTATCATTTCCATCCTTAGCCATAAAAATATTGTTCTTTATGATAGCGGAAAAATCGATGATAGGATGTGGTTTCGTTAAGCTAAAGCATAGTTTAGTGTATGATGATGATGATATTTTCCTCTTGGCAAAACATGACATTAGCAACTTTAGCATTTGCTATTTCACTAAACAAGTCTCTATACGATGATGATAGCAATTCTCATTTACTTTCTAGCTTCCCTCATAAATATTTATGAAATTTAACAACTGATAAGATTCAACAACTGTTTAAAGCTAATTGTTCATTTCGAAATTTTGCTACTTTAAAACATTCCGTGGAAATTATTTTCACTTAAGATGTAATTATCGCGAAAAGATAGCAGAAGAGATTTTGGGAAGTTTTTACAAAATTAAATGTCTTTTCTTTTCTTTACATAAATAACTTAAAATCGTTGTAAAAAATTTTTGTGGGAATTTTAGGCTAAATTTTTTTTAAAATCTAAACTGAATATATCTAATTAGTGTAATTAATTATTGTAAAACAATTATTATGATATTTGATGTGATTGCAGAGTTCGGATTATCAACGACCATTGATTTCAACAATTTATGATAAATGCGCTCCTTATCGAAATACCACAGTGCATCATCAACCTGAATCATTTCATCATAACAATAATAGGCATGGTACACCACCTCCATCATACAAGTTAGTTACTTGATACATCACTTCAATTATACAAGTAAGCTAGTTACAAGGTAAGTTGATAAATGATTTTCATCCGATTATGACGATAATTTTTCTAGTCGATCCGGTTAACTTTGTTTTGAATGATTTTGATTTTGATCGTTGATAAATAAAATTTCTTTCATAAAATCTAAAAGGTGTAGCATAGTTTCGATTATTGTGAAGTTTTTGGATAGACAAATTAAAATGATACTACCAACATATATTTAAAAAGTAAATGTAAACTTAATTATCACTTATCGCTTTCATCATTTATTGATAATTTCAATTGATCAAATTAAAACGAAATTACAAAACGTATAGGTAAATAAACAATATCATGTATTATAAGCAAAATAAATTTCCGGTAATATTTTGAATCTATTTTAAGAGTAACTTCTAACCGGATATTTTTACATACTCTCATTATTTCCCTTCACTGAATTCCAATAAGCAATTCAAATAATAATTTAAAATAACTCAATTTTCTTGTTGATTAAGTCTTAATAGCAAGATTTCAATCTTCGGAATTTAGTAACTAAAATATAATTAAAAGTTGAAAATAACCACTTTCAATAATGATTATCGATAACACAAAAAATTTCAGGTCAGTAGAAATGCAAGACGAACAGGATCAAATTCGAAAACTTCTAGGTAGTACTGGTAGTACTGTAATATAGTTATATTCATATTGTTTAAAAGAATTATTAATTATTCGTATATTTAAACGAATTCGAAATTAATAGGATTTATTAATTCTTCAATTTTTTTTGGCTCAAAGAAATTTATAAAATTTGAAATTTTTTTAAAATAAATTTTATAAATTATATATTTTATATTAACACATATTATATAATATATTTATTTCATTCCTAAACTATATTATAATATTTTATGTGTTATATAAGTTTAATCGATGTTTTGAAAATTTTAATTTATAGTTAAATGAAGCGTTGGATTGTAGTATTTTAATCAAACCGAAGTGTAAATTTTAATTTAAACAAAATTGATTTCATTTATTTGATCAAGATAATTGTTGATTGAAGTTAAAATGAAATTTGATAATTATCAATAATTTATAATGTGTAAATTTTTACTGCAATATGTTGAAAAAGTTTAGCATTTCGAAATATGACGAAAATATCATATCATATTGCAGTTTAGTTGACGAATCAATAAATAACATTAAAGTAATTAAAAGAAATATCGAAATATTCTGGTGGAAAAATTAATAAAGTTATGAGATATCTCGAGAAATAACGGATATCTCGAGATATCTTGAGAAAATAAAACGCAAATCATTAAAAAGCAAATCATATTTATAATCATATTGAAAATAACTATTTAAGTAAAATATTATCATTTCTTCATTTCCTAAATTTTACAATTATCATTCGAAACATATTAAAAAAGAATTTCTGAAATTTTATTTAAATTTATAAAAAGCTTTAATTTTTAGTGAAGTATTGTTTATACCTATCGCTTTTTAAAATTCAATTTACCGATATTTGAATATTCGTTTTCATTGATTTTATTATTGTATACTTTATTTTCACTCTTTACTTTTACTGTTCGATTGTTTCATTTCTTCTTATGCCTAAAAATTTTTTTGCAATTAAAAATTTTATATCGAAAATCGAATATCTAAAAAAATTGTTTTAAATTTTTAAAATAATTTTTTTTCTGGAAGAATATAATAAGAATGTTTAGGGATTTATTGGAAAGAAATAAGTAATTTAATTTAAGCATAACAAAATATTTCAATCCTAAAAGAGTGGAAATTAATTTCATTAGTTTAGATATTCGATTATTTAATTTATTCATTTTTTAATTTTTCATTTTATAATGGTAATAACTTCTCAATTTTAAATTATTGTATTGAATAATACAGTATATTGTTTATGTTCGGTAATAACCTAAAACTTCAATTTCAAATTAATGTATTAAATAATACAGTATATTTTTCTTGTTCTATGAAATATATTCTTGTTAATTGCTGATAACTTCTAGTCATTTGTACAGGTTGAATTTTGTTTTTGTTTTTGCTTGTTTTCTATTGTAATCTTTGATAACCGTTGAAATTTTAAAATGTTCAACAAATGAGCAAATAAAAAATTGCTTTTTAATTTTTGCAAGAAGCATATGATTTCGAAATACATTGAAATTTTGCATTGAAATTCCAAATAATATTAATTTTAATTGGTACAGTTATTTAATTCCCAGTTGTTTAGGTAATTACCTACCAATTTGCTAATTATTTTCTTTTATTAAATTCCAAATCTTTCGGGCATCTTATCATAATTATGCAAAAGATAACAAATGATATAGTATCGAAATATGGTAAGATTAAAAGAACTCGGATACTGATAAAGCAAATCGGATGATATATGCATTTATGCACCAAAATGGCACTGGATAAAATAATTTAATAAAAATTTAATAAGCGGTATCTTAAGTGGAAATTCAAATTATCTACTATTAACTTATCATGAAAGGTAAATATGTATGAGTGTATTTGATAAATGTATGATCCAAATGATTAATGAAAATAGGCTGTATCAGATTGATCGATCGGAATGATTTTGATAATTCTGATAATTTTTATATTATTTGTGACAAGTTGAATTTAACAAAAACAAAGAAAACAATTTTGCTTTACTATCTTTCATCTCTCAATGAGCAAAAAAGAAATTTCAACGAAGAGAAAATTTATTATATATTTTTTTTAACGAACGTTCCGAAGTATCTTTGATTTATCAATTTCCATTATTAATATAGGCATGATCATTTTGTGTTCTGCAATTTAACAAATTAAACTGCCATAGATTTCTTTAATCTTATTTGTTTAATGAGAAAGAGAAATGTCTAATAACAAAATAATATGTTAATGTGATCATTTAGTTAATTCTTATTAATTAAATTTTAATTATATTACAATATTGCAAGTCTTAAAAGTTAGAAAAAAATATATGGTTAAAAAACGAGTTTAAAATTATTTATTTTTGTGAGCAAATATACTTTAATATAAATGTATCAAATAACTAAAGTATAATTTCAATGAGTAAAAACTTCCCTTTTATGATAAAAGTTGTGATGCAAAATAATTCCGTAAAACGAATTTATAGAATATAAGAACCGGATTTTATTATCGAATCATCTTTGCTTCTAACTTCCTTTAAACTAGCTGTACTTGTTCAATAACCTTTGACTCAAACTTGAATTCTTCTTTACCATATTTCGTTCTTCCAATATCATCCTAAAATTTTTTAACTTTTATTTTAATACTCCAAAAAATATTTTATAGTCTTGATTTTATGCAAAATTTTTTTTAAGACTTATTTCTATTTCAACTGATTTTAATCGTATAAAATTAAATCTGAATATCCATTCTATCAACATATGAAATATGGCAGGATAAAGAAACAAATTTGTTTGGAATTTTTAACTCTGAAATATCATCATGTATATGCCTAACTAACAAATTCAGCACACCACCAAGAATTTAATCAAAAATAAATAAGCAAAAGAAAGGTTCAACAAATGACATTCTAATTCACTAAGTTCTAATTTAAATTGTATACAGCCATCATCACTAAAAATACTGCATCAGATGGACAAATTTAATTCTGAACTTTGATTAAAGAATTTTTCAGTAATAAAACATAATAAAGATCACTTACTTTCCGAGTTTATAATCACTAACTTTAGTCGACGATAAAGCACTGTGAATAAGTAATTGTGTAAATATGTCACGCTAAAACACGTCAATATTTGCTTAGTTATTTGATAGGATAATAATATATGATTTAAAATTAGTCCATTAAATACAACAGATAGCTAACGTATTAAATCTTGATGTAAGCATGGCAAATACAAAACTGTAAAATGAAAAATGGTAAAAAAAATCTTTTCATGTTGTATTTATGTTAATCGTCTTCAACATTATTGTGATACACGGAATTACTTGAAATAAAAGTTGTTAAGCATTTCGTTTCTGTTTCTCAAATTTAAGATATCAAAATTTTCGAAATTTTATTGCTCCGATTAATGATGATACAGTATGCAAGATATTAAAGTAATTTATCAGCAATTATTCCATATATATTTTTATTTCCGGAAAAAAGTTTTAATGTAAATTTTGCTAAAAAAAAAACGTTAAACTTGAATAGTATAAGTTCCTGTAGTGATATTACTATATAATTCACTTTTGTAATACCGACACATACGGTACACAACAGTATACATTACAGTATACATCAGCAAAAAAGTTTTATGTTATATAGTATAAATCATTATTCTAAACTTTTTTGGCACTTCAACAGTACATAATGACATATATTACAAGTATGTATTGGTAATAAGTTTTCCCTATATGCATATATTATACAATAAATGTTATAAACTTACTTGTGCATTACTGCCACCTATGTTATACACATTATGCCTTATAGGTGATAATGTTTGAACAACTTCATGATAATCACCATTATAATAAGAAGTTATCGCATCACAGATAGATTTTCCGAAATTTCGTGTTCGCTCGTTGTTATCACCATAATTATTACTGTAACGATACGGTATTTATATGGAAATAGGAATGGTAAACAGTACCCGAATAAGCAATTCATTTGAATTTCTCAATTATCCATTGATTTTTATGCTTTTTTTACTGTGATAGAATTCAATTCAATTCTTCATTCTAATTTCTTCCTTTTTCTTCAAACAATGATAGCAATTAATTATCGACCAATTTTTCTTTAAAGATGCTAAAATTGTATCATAGCTATTTTGAACTAAACAATATGATATTTTGATTCATATAAATAAATTGACAATTACAATTAATTAATTAATTATACGGAAAATAAACTTTATATAATTTGCAATACTGTCGCAATGATTCTTTCTGATCGTACTATCACTGCAACCTTCAATAACCATACGAATGTGTGCATCATTAAAAGCTAATATATGATCTAAAATTATTCAATGATAGAATTTAAATAAATCAAATTAATTAATTGCATCGTTCATTTTTTTTCTGCAAAGATTATTTTCAAATAAATTCATATGATAAGCAATATTACAAAAAATAAAGTTCAAAAAAACCGTTCAAAATTTTCAACCAAAATGAAGAAGTCTGAATTAGTGGAATTAATTGAAGATGAGGACATTTTGCTATTATCTTACAATAATTAATGTTACACATATCTTAGGAATTTCTAAAATTAATTATTAAAATATCAAATTATACCATTTACATGTGGTTTAACAATTGGTAGAAGAGCTTTCCAACGATTACCAACCGATACACCTTCCATTTCAAAGCGTAGAAGAATTGATGATGCATCAACAATATCCAACATTGTGGCACTTTTCACACGTTTTCCTATCTCTCTTAAATATATTTTACTTTTGAGATATTTCTTCAACGAGTTATTTTTTAGGATAAAAATTTATTGATTATGCAAATAAAGGATAGCGATATTTCAATGCTTTGTCACTCTGTCATAATTTTTTCAAATATAATCAAATAAATGCAATCATTTTGATTGTAATTAAAAGAGCCTATAATTTTTAAGAGACTAATTAGATACGAATAGAACTATTTTAATGCTAATTAAGCAAGAGTATAATTATTTTAGATGATAATTTAGTATGATTAAGTAATATTATATCTAGAATAATAAATAAGCTTATCAAATTAATTTAAGTTTCAATTTTTATTATTCCATTTCGAAACAATAAAACAAACATTCTATCCTTTAAAATTTGATTATAACTTTTCACAACTAGTCAATTAATAAACTTTTCCAGGTAATACTTTCAAGTTTACCGAGGAGAAATATTTGAAATTTCGAAAACCAGAAATCAAATTAATTTAAATTCAAGTAATTATTAATTACAAATATATGGAATACCTGTCGTAGTATAACAATGCTTCGTTATATTTCCCAAGTTCGATATAGTAAAGTGCGATATGCCAATAATTATGACATGCAAGTAAAAAACATTTCTAAAGTAATTAGAATTATTTAAATTACTGTAACAATAATTTAAAAAAAAGTTTATAAAGATTTAAAAATTTTTTCAGAAACTTTTTTAAATTATTGTTTTTTAAAAATTTGACAATTCTAAAGAAAACAAAACAGAAATGTTGCAATTGTTGACCTTACTGAATAATTATTTCGGAAAAAAGGAATACATTCCTGAAATGATAATAACATTTCCGCTTTTTCATAAATTTCCTTTCATGAAATTTTCAAATAAAAATTTAAAAAAAAAAGATGTAAAAATGGAAATTACGGAAAAATGGTACAGAGCTTATGATTCTGATTCAAGTTATTTCGAAAATTCTGATTCATGTTAATTGTTATCCGGAAGAAAGTGATAAAAATGGAAATTACGGAAAAATGGTATAGAACTTATGATTTGATTCAAATTATTCCGAAAAATATCAATTGCTATCCGGAAAGAAAGAGATAAAATTGGAAATTATGGAAAAATGATACAGAGCTTATGATTCTGATCCAAGTTATTCCGAAAATTATCAATTATTACCAGGAATGAAAGAGATAAAAATGGAAATTACGGAAAAATGATACAGAGCTTATGATTCTGATTCAAGTTATTCCGAAAAATATCAATTGCTATCCGGAAAGAAAGAGATAAAATTGGAAATTATGGAAAAATGATACAGAGCTTATGATTCTGATCCAAGTTATTCCGAAAATTATCAATTATTACCAGGAATGAAAGAGATAAAAATGGAAATTACGGAAAAATGATACAGAGCTTATGATTCTGATTCAAGTTATTCCGAAAAATATCAATTGTTATCCGAAACGAAAGAGATAAAAATTTTTTCTTAATAATCACTTGTCGTATGCTAAGTTTTTTATCATACGATATCACTTGACTGATATAACGGAAATTCTTGGAATGATTTAAACTCACATTCCAATCCGTTTCGGTTGATTCCATAAAATGAATACCTTCTTCGATACGTCCATTCATTTCCATACAATGTGCTAAAGCATGTGTAGCCCAAGCATCATACTTATTCAATTCAAGACCCTAAAATTGGAAATATCAAACGGAATATCGGAAAGAATTTCAGATCATATAATCAAATGCAATAATAATGCAAACATTTAAGGCATAATAATGCGAAGAAATATTGATAGCGGATAGGAGAAGAATAATTGAACCTAATTTTGATAGTATTATAGGAATTTTAAGTAATGAAATTAAATTATATTTCCAATGAAATAGTTAAGGATACTATTTACCTTTTTGGCATAATTCTCAGCTTCATCATATTGCTCACATTCTTCTAAGCCAAATGCATACATACCATAAAGATAGCTGAAATTGTTGGTACTAACATTTTCCCTTCTGGTACCAATCTTTTGATACTAACTTTTCCGAACAAATACTTCAAATGAAACTTAGCCTATCAAAGATAAGATAATGAAATATGAAATGAAATATTTGATGAATGAATTTAAGAATGAAAAGTTTATTCCTACAAAAATATCACAGAATAATTTGCAAAAATTTATTTTCTAAAAATTTGATAATTGATAAAATTTCAAAAAAAAATTTTAATTGCTTAATTAGTAAATTAACTAATTTTCTATATCAAAATAAATTTTAATTAATTTGTAAACTAACTAATTAATTGAATAAATCAAAAATTTATTTTGAAATGGAAAAAAAATTTTAATTAACCTGTAAACTAACTAATTTTCCATATTAAAATAAATTTTAATTAATCTGTAAACCAACTGTAAACCAATTTTCTATATCAAAATAAATTTTAATTTATTTGTAAACTAACAAATTAATTAAATTAATTAAAATTTATTTTGTTATAGAAAAATAAATTTTAACTAATCTGTAAACTAACTAATTTTTTATATCAAAATCAATTTTGATTAATTTGTAAACAAATTAATTTTCTATATCAAAATAAATTTTAGTTAATCTGTAAATTAGCTAATTTTCCTTATCAAAACAAATTTTTTAATTAATCAGTAAACTAACTAATTTTCTGTATCATTGATAACTTATCAAAAAATTACGATCACTTCTTAAAAATGAACGATAATTCCTCAACCAAATTTAGGCTATATTTTTCTAACTTAAATTCTCAACTTAAACTCAAAAGATCAACCATCAATATCTGTAACAAATTAAAAGAACAAGAAAACAGGATGGAAAACCTGTAGCATGGTGTTGTTGATTTCCATTTCGGGAATACTCGGGCAATACTATCACGAAGTGATTGCTTATCACCCAAATAAAAATATGCATCATGCGCAAATTTTAACGCTAACAAATCATTTGGTGTTTCATTCAAAATTTTTTCCCATTCCTCACATGCTGCTAATATTTTGCTGCATTAAAAAGAAAATTTAAATTTCAAAATTTTTTCAATTTAAAACAAAAGCTTCTTTGTTTTAATTATCTGGCCCAAAATTAAAAAAAAACAATTTGAAGAAAATTTTTGTTAATGATAATTTTAAAGAAAATAAATCAATGATTTCATAAATAAATGAATAATTTGATAAGTGATTAAAAGGAATGAATTGATTGATAAATAAATGAATGATTTGAATGATGAATAAATGAATGATTTGAATGATAAATAAATGAATGATTTGATTGATAAGTAAATGAATGATATGATTGATAAGTAAATGAATGATATGATTAATAAATAAATGAATGATTTAATTGAATGAAAAAGATTTTAAATGATAAAAATGGAATTCAATTTATTTTATCATTGAATTTATTGAAATGATAATTTTAAAGTGATAATAATAATTTCAAATATAGAAGAATGAAACTTCTCTTATATGGTAATAATTTAATTTCCTGGTTAATTAATTAATTAATTAATTGATAATACGAATAAATATAGCAATGATTAACTCATTAGCAAACATATTAATAGCTTTTGCATGATTCTTCTCATATGTGGTACCATGTTTACATGCATCGTCCAATAATTGTTTCAATTCATTCTGATAATTTTCATCTAATCGTATCGATCGTCCCGTTCCCATTGCTTCTAATCCCAATGATATCACTCGACTCATTACTGAATGATCAAATACTTGCTTAATAAAAATTAAAAGGTACAAATAGTTGAAGAATATAAACGAGATATTATTGATAAGATAATTAAGAAGATATGATCAAATGATAAAATTATCAAATCAAATTCATCAAAACTTTCGTATCATATCATTCTATCATCATTTAAATATATCAGGTGTTAAATTATACGTGTATTAAAAAATCATACTAGCATTTGGTTCTGCTTCAATCATTTTGCTAAGCGTTTTATCCATTCCACCTAATTGAGCGCATTCACTCCACGAAACGTATTGACGTAAAAGAGCATCAAATAAACGTGCCGCTTCATTTGAATTAGTTGATATTTGAATACCTTCCGCTTTCCAAGCCTAAAATAAACTTTTCACATATTTATAATTAATAAATTTCTTTAACTATGCCATAACATAAATCCAAAAGAGTATCATCATCCCGATACAAAGAAATATAAAACGAATGAATAAAAACCTACCGATCTTCCTTGGTTGTTCGCTATTCACAGTGCCAGTGATCTTTATTGTAGATTCAGGAAGTGTTTCAT
>CAKAEH010001610.1:0-42498 GCA_916381525.1 Cercopithifilaria johnstoni | reverse complement strand
TTAAAACAATGAATTTTTTTTTTGTTGTTAGCAAAATTTAAATTATCAATTTTTTGCATTCATTTTTTCTTCATTTAATTTATATATTCAATTGTTCGTTTTTTGATGACAATAATTCAATGCTCTCTGAGTGAAAACGAATGACAGAATGACAAGCAGATGATTAATTTCTTTTTCCTCGTAAATACCGGGAGTTGACTTGAGAGTTCAAAGAAAGAGAAAACAGTTATGGCGGGCAAAAATGATAGATGGAAAAGAAAGCACTGTTAAAAAAAATAGATAAGCTAATTTATGATGCGTCTAATCATTAAAGTGCAATAAATTGTTGACAGATATTTCATTACAGGTGCAATAGGTGCAATAAATTGTTGACAGATATTTCATTACAGGTGCAATAGGTGCAATAAATTGTTGACAGATATTTCATTACAGGTGCAATAGGTGCAATAAATTGTTGACAGATATTTCATTACATTTACTTTTTGCATTATTAAAATTTTTTCGTTTTTGTATACTTTTATGTAATCAAACCTTTGAGATTATTAATTATTTATGTGTAAATATGCAAACAATTTGCAAAATAGAAATAACAAAAATTATTTTACATTAAAAAAGTGAAGCCAAAAATAATACTAAAATAAATTTGCGGAAATATTTTATAATATTTCAAAAAGTAAACAAAAGTGTTAATTTAAAAAAATCACCCACGCAAATTCTTTTCTTACCTCTCTTTCATTCATTTCAATTATCATTTCCTTTTACTTTCTAATTTCTTCTTCGCTGCTGTTTCTTCGAAATAATCACTCTTCTTTAATCTTTACACTTTCTCATTATCCATAATTGTAAAATTACCTGGCGGAAAATGTTTGTATTAAGGGATAAAAGAAAATTAGCGCAAAAAATGACAAAAAATTTACCTTTATTTCTTATTGACTTTTTTATTTACTTTTTTCGCTTTTCTTTGTTTACTTTTCTCTTTCCTTTTTGTTTACTTTTTTGCCACTTTTACTTTTCTTAACGAAAAGAACGAAAAATCACATTGTAAAAGCATATGTCTTTATGTACAGCGATTAGTATAAAATGTAATGTGTACATATGTGTGTATGTGTGTGTGTGTGTGTGCTTAGATTTCGACAAAAAGAGAATTTGTTAATTGAAAATTTATTTTAAACTTAATTAATCAAATTTCGAAATTTTAGTATCAATGAAATCACTGATGAAAATGCATTGAGAATTGTATGAATAAGACTTTTTGGAAAATTTCAGATAAGATAGTTAATTAGAATAATTAAATATAGAATTAATCAATTTCGGAAAAACGAATGATGATAACAATATACTAATAAATTCGTCTACTAAATGACATCATGCAAATGATTCAATGATATTTAAAATCATTCGAAAGTGTGGCGAAAATTTATTTTCTCCTTTTTATCATATCGGATGACCTTCGGCAGAATTTTATTGTATAATAATAATTTGAGTATCACATCTTTTGTGTTGTTGATATCATTTGATTACTTTTATCAATTATTTTTTCTTTGTTTGATAAATTACTATCATAGAAGAAGAATTTTAAAACAATTATTTGTAATAATATTTTATTAATTAATTTCTTTAAGAAATAATAATTTTATCAAAATTTAATTTGAAAAGCTTAATTTGAAATTTAATATAAAANGTTTGATAAATTACTATCATAGAAGAAGAATTTTAAAACAATTATTTGTAATAATATTTTATTAATTAATTTCTTTAAGAAATAATAATTTTATCAAAATTTAATTTGAAAAGCTTAATTTGAAATTTAATATAAAATTTTTGTTAATTATATTTATGACATTCAATTTGATTATTTTCATTAAAAGCTATAAAGTATGAAATTTTGAATAGTTAATATTATGCAATTAGTCTTATTATCTTTTTTTCTCTCTTTCTCTTCATATAAATATTATCTTTTTCCTTCGTACTGATTTTCAAAATTTCGAATTATATATTATCTTAATTATTATTCCCATAATATTTTAAACTGAAAGAGAGAGAGAGAGAGAAGAAATGTCTTTAAATTATATGTTATATTTAATATTTTCATTTGTTCTTTATATTTTGCTAATTTTAAAATGGACAAAGTTAAATCGTTGAAATTTACAATATCTATTCATTTGATTCGTACTAAATTATGGCCGAAATCCAATTTTAGTTTAAACGTATAAGTGTAATAGAGTTTTAAAAAAAAGGAAATTAATTAATCATTTGGCTGTAATTAAAAAGATACAAAGTTCAGTTAATGGGTTCAATACAATCATTCACAAACAATTGATCATTTTATCAGCAATACCTTTTCCTTCTTTTTAAATTTCGATTGTATTAATTGATATTAGCTTAATCTACAAATGTTAGCATCATCGTTATGCAGACAGATATTGAAGAGATGCGTTATTAGTAATCAAATATCAGTGTTCATAATAATGATAATACTAATTATGATTGTAATAATAATTATTATTAATAAAATGACTTATGCTATAATAATTTAGGAATGAAAATAAAATTTAAAATGTATCATTTATCGCTTATTTCAAATTTCAAATTTAAAATTGAATAGAAAAAAATTTTTTTCACTTTATCTCTATTCTCACTATTTTCTATTTCAATATTTATTTCTTTATTGTTAGACGCTAAAATTCTTCCTAAATAAATCATACGATATTATAACGATTGTAATATGGCGATACTTGGTAATAACAATCATAATATTAATAGTGATAATAATAATAACTAATTGCAATTCAGCGATTATTGAATTTTTTTCGGCAAACATCAAATGATTCTAAAACTTCCGGTTTGAAAATATACTATTGAAATGTTCAACAATGAATTATTGCAATATCTTCATTTAATCAATTTTTTGTTCCATCATTTTTCAATATATTATCGAAATAATCAAATATTGGAAAGTGATAGAACAAAAGAAAAGAAAAAATAATATCATTTCATATAATTAAATGATATGTCGAAAATTCATCATTTTAATGTGCAATATTAACATATGAATATGTATCTATTTACCTATCTATCTGCCTATCTGTCTACCTATTTATCTACCTATCTATCTATTTATCTATATATATCTATGTATATATACCTCATTTCTTTCTTATTCTTTTTTAAAAACATTTAATACTCTCAATACGTATCATAACAATATAAAACATATAACAAAGTTATAATTGAAGAAAGAAAGGAAAAAGAAATGACCGAAATATTGATAGGTTGTACAGATGAGTAAGTAGGGAAAGGTCATGAGAAGTGATATCAGTATGATGAGGTCATAGAAGTTAAAGGAAAGAAAAGATGATGATATATATATTTCAAGGACATGATGAACTTTTGTTGGATTATTTTTTTTATTTGCATTTCTTTTTGTTTTTACTGATAAAAATATTAGTGATAAAAATATTTTTATCATCCGAAATTCATTTCAAATGATTTTGAAATTAATACAAATGCTCAAAGAAATATATTCATTGATAATAATTAAAAACAAAGATCAGTTAGAAATGATTTCTTATAATTTTCGTATTTTTTGACAACAATAAATTGATAAATAAATAAATAAATATGAGAAAAATGTTGTGAGGCTTATTGATCGATATAATTTATAATATGATTAGCATAATAATTAAAATGATAAATAGCAATGATAATTCACTGATACTTGAGTTATTTATTTATTTATCAATTTGCAATAAGAATGGATAATAGACAATAATAAGCATAATGACGATCTTTTTTTTAGTTCAAAGTTTAAATTGAATTTAAATTAATTTGAATGATTTCAACTACACTTTAAATGCTTCACTCAATCGTTCTCTCTCTCTCCCTTCTCTCTCTCTCTCTCTCTCTCCATTCTAAGTGAAATTTACTTTCAGTTCTCTTTTTTTTGAATGATTGCTTAAAGAAACTAAATGATTGTAATGATGACACTTTTCATTTTTAACATTTTCAACTGGCAAAAAATACATTTAATTTGCTAAAACTCTTTTTTTTTGCTGTAAAAGCTGTCAGCAACGAAAATTTCTTCACATTTTTTTTCAAATGTTTTTTGATAATTTTTTTCCATTTTTTGTGTGCAACATTTTGAAATTTCATTTAAGTGAGATTTAAGGCTGGCAGTAAATATTCAAGCTTTTTCACTCTTTCAAATTATTGCACCGTTACGTGCACATTTTTATGCAACATTTCGAAATTTCATTTAAGTGAGATTTAAGGCTGGCAGTAAATATTCAAGCTTTTTCACTCTTTCAAATTATTGCACCGTTACGTGCATATTTTTATGCAACATTTCGAAATTTCATTTAAGTGAGATTTAAGGCTGGCAGTAAATATTCAAGCTTTTTCACTCTTTCAAATTATTGCACCGTTACGTGCACATTTTTATGCAACATTTCGAAATTTCATTTAAGTGAGATTTAAGGCTGGCAGTAAATATTCAAGCTTTTTCACTCTTTCAAATTATTGCACCGTTACGTGCATATTTTTATGCAACATTTCGAAATTTCATTTAAGTGAGATTTAAGGCTGGTAACAAATATTCAAACTTTTTACCATTTTAGAATTCGTAAAATTTAGAAAAATGTGTTAATTACTTTTGACATTGAATGGAATGGGTAAGAATGAAAGATAAATAGCAAAACTAAGAGAAAATAATGGTAAAGTTTTGATGAAAAAATTATAATTTTTGCAGGAAAATTGCAGAAAAAGAGTGGAAAATGAATTAAATTTTGCTTAAATTTAATAAATTTGTTTTACTTTCCCAACGTTTCTTTGATAAACATTTTCTTTTTTGAAAACTTTTAATTAAAAAGAATTCTTTTTTTGCATTTACCGATTTTATTTATCAATGATAAATTACCCATTTTATTTATCAGTGATAAATTCTACAATTTTTATATTTTACTTTTCCATCGTTTCTTTGATAAACTTATTTAGCTAGTTATTTATTAAAACTTATTTATCAATTTGATAAATTTATTTATCAAATTGATAAATTACCGATTTTATTTATCAATGATAAATTCTACAATTTTCATATTTTACTTTCCCATCGTTTCTTTGATAAACTTATTTATCAAGTTATTTATTAAAACTTATTTAACAATTTGATAAATTTATTTATCAATGATAAATTCCATTTGTCTTTTATGATTTTCTTAGCATATGTAAATATTTTTCATCGAATGCTTTTCTTTCTATTCTTTCATTGACAATAATTAATGATCAAAAATTATTCAAGGAAAAGAAAGAAATGATAAAAATCACAAAAATTTTGTTTGCATTTATTTTTGGAACGTTTGATTGCCTTTTGTTTGTAAATTTGATAAGATATCAAATAATCATAGCATTTGTGATTTCCTTTTCTATTTCACGCACTTTCTTATCACATATAACTAAAGAAGCAAATGTACAGTTTAAAATGTTTATGAATTTGTTTACATAACTATAAAATAAGCCAAAATCAGTTTTATAAAGTAAACAAAAAGAAAGAAGAGAAAAGAGAATAAAATTTTATCATATTTTTTTGTCGCATATTATTAATTAATTTAACATTGGTTTATGCAATATTAAAATCCTAATTGAAATTGAAACATTCCAATATTGCTAAATTTTTGATGACAGTTAATAATTTGATTGAAATAATTGAAGAGAAGTGATATCAAAAATTTTTTGATCTAAAATGAAATTTGAAATATTTGATACTTTTTTTTAACAATATCGTATAAATTGAACAGGTGAGTTTGGTAATATGAAATGGTAGATAGTTTATTTTCAACGATTGCGAATTAGAGTTTATTTTCAACGATTGCGAATTAGTATAAATTTGTCAAGCATTATGAATCATTCCATAATGTTCAATGCTTCTGATACATGCAAGAATTATTGGAATGCTAGCGTGTATCATCATCGTTCCAATTCCGATCAACCCTGAATGAATGACGCGATATAGTTAGAAGAAATGAAGAAAAAAAGAATAGAAACGGAAACAAAAAACGGTTATACAACTACTTCTACATGATATTTGCTGTTATAATATCTATTGACAGTCTAGCAGATGATTTCTTCATTTTTTTTTTCAATTTCAATTTACCTTACTTAAATTATCGTTGAATAAAATGTTGAAATTAAAATAGATTTTGTTACTTTTGGTTTTTCTCAAATGTAAGAAAAAGTTTTCCATAAACGAAATAATTTGTATTTGATGAGAAGAAGAGAAAAAAAGAAAGAAATAATTAAACTTAAAATTTTTCCCTTTTCTTTCGTCCTTCGATATCTCTTTTTTTTCTCTTCATTTTATGAGATATTTTAATTTTTTGTCAAATTTTCTTCAAATCATAAATTCAACAATCAACATTTCAATATTTTGTTGTATTCGTAATGAATAATTATATGGAAGAATGCGGAAATGATAACGATTATCAGTCAGTATAGATGTTGATGATGCATTCATTAAACACTGATAACGATTATCATTCCATCCTATCTCTTCCTCTTTCCTCCCCCCTTTTTTTATATTTAAATAAAATTTAATAACTATTTTACGTACTATTATTACTTTTTAATATTTATATGCTAAAATTGACAATATTTTTTTTCCTGATAATTCTATTAAAATAAGATCTATTTTAATGAAATTTAAAAAATGATAACATTTTTTCAAATTTTTATGAACTATAATTGGAGCATAATTATTTCCTATTTGTTATTTAATTACTATTTAATTTCTATTCTTCCTATTAGGCTTGTTAATTACTATATAATTTCCATTCTTCCCATTAGGTCCGCTACTTAATTATCTATTTAATTTCTATTCTTTCTATTGGGTTCGTTATTTAATTACTATTTAATTTCTACTCTTCCTATTAGGTTCGTTATTTAATTACTATTTAATTTCTATTCTTCCTATTAGGTTAAAATGATATATTGTTGTAGCTGTAACACTTGTTGGTTGCTACGATTAATTTTGCTTCTTTCTGCATTTTCTGCATGAATGGTGATATTGGAAAGATTTAGATTTTCCTTTTCGATGGGAAAAAAGGATTGAATTTCTTTTTTCCAAAATAAAAAGAACAAAATAAGGCATTTCTTAGGCATACTATATGAAATTTCAACTTTCTTCCATTTCTTTATTTGGTTTACTAATTAGAATTTTTGAAATTATGCAAATTTATATTTTTAAATAATCTAAGATATAATTATCGTAAAGCTAATTATTCAAAGCTAATAATATTGTTATCGTAAAGCTAATTATATTGTTATTTCATTCCAAATTTCTAGCAAATCAATATATTTCAAATATCTTAAATTATATACTTAACAGTTAAATTAGGTTGTACTATGTTAGTGTATTTCGTAACAGGTATTATGCTTAGCTTTATACGACTGGCACCTCTTATAAAATTTCATTTTTTCAAGCTTCATTCTATCATTTCTTAAAATGTGATATGCACACACACACACACACACACACACACACACACACACACACACACACACACACACACACACACACACACACACACACATACATAAATATGCACGAACACAAATGCACTCACTCATACATACCTGAAAGGTTGGATATATAAAATTTTTATTTCTTGCATTTATTTATGCGTTCAATTTTTTCCCCCGCCCTTCATTGTCGCCTTTACTTTCATTTCCATTCCCTTTCACCACTCATTTTTTCTTTTTAAATTTAGGTGTCAACTTTATACTTACTTTTATATATCTCTAATATACTTTTAAGTTTTCATATTTTGAAGTGTTTCTTTGTTTTAATCAATTAATTAATTTATTTGAAGTTTGCCTAAAATCTATAAAACAAAATTTAATATTCGAAAATTCATTAAATTTTGAAGTAATTAAAATTTTTGGTTTTCTTTTTCGTCTCCATACAAATATGCAGGAAAATTATCAATTATCATATCACACCTTTTTCTTTCTTTCTTTGTTAACGTGAAGTAGCAATTTCAATTGTCATATCACACCTTTCTTTTCATTTCATATGCGAATGTACTATTTTGCTAATGTTAAGTAGCAATTTAAAAAGTTTCAAACTTAAACATTAAAAAAATATGATTTGGTACTGTGTATTTGAAAAAAGAATATATTCATTTGTCCATTTAATTTATGTAAATTTATTTTTTTATTAATTAGCAATAGCTAATTTAGTCCTTTCAAATGATATTAAATAATTTATTTATTCAATGTAACAAACATTATCCGGAAGTCGGAAGAATGGATGGAGCGTAAAGAAAACAATTATATTAATGATAAATGTGGCGAAATTTAAACCCAATTTTTGACCTTTTAAATTGATACTATCAATTCATTTTCTGTTAATTATTAAAAACAAAATGCTACAAACAATAGTAGCAATAATAATTGTTTGTTTATATTCTTCAAAATAAGACAAGTAAATAACAACAAAGAAATTTCATTGTTAATTTCAATAAAATTATTTAACACTAAAAAAAATGCAAAGCTGTCGCTGAAGTTTAAAAGAGCGATAACAACGAATATGTTTATTATCAATTTAATTTACAAAGATTTATTTATTTATTTATAAAGCAATAATAATTAAATTAACCTTTTCAAATGTTAATAAATAATTCATTTGTTATTGTAAACAACAGCAAAGCAAAATATTATTAATTAATTCATTTATCATTGTAACCAATAAAGCAAAATATATGGCGATAATTATTTAAATTTTCTAATGAAAAATTTTTAAACATAATAAAAATTAATTTTGCAGATATTTTGAATGGTAATTTGGGTGCAATTCTATCGCTACTTTACGGTTTATCGGTCTATAAGCAACGAATTAAACAATCTGCACGAGCTGCAGCTGTAGCCAACGGTACGGTTGTAAATAATATTAGTGATGGAACGAAGAAAAATAATTAATATTTCATATTAGAATATTTGTTTTGTCTTCTGAAGAAGAAATTTGAAATATTTGAAGAAATTAATTTTGCAGTATTTGTTTTTTTCATCTAAATTACTGCTCACATTTTAGTATCATTTGATAAAATTATTATTAAAAAATTATTGAAAATTGAAAATTTAAAATTGAATAATTATTAAAATTTTGATAAAATTATTATAAAATTATGATAAATTATTTATTATTATTGTTTCTGTTAAAAAAAGCATTTGAATTATCAATAGCACAAACAAAAGATTTTACAACAATTATATTTAATTAACAACAATTATATTTAATTATTCAACTTGGACTAATGTTTTTATATGTGATGTATATAGCATTCCCTATCATCTGTTATTTACAATTTATCAGTTTTCCTTATATGTTAGCATAAAATTATCAGTAATCTATAAATCATACAATAACCATCGTTTTCATTAACTTTTCTTTTTCATTCTTGCCCTATTTATTAGTAATAAAGCTAATTAATCAAAATAATCATTTTTACAGCTCAATTCCTATTACAATTTAGCTCTAAACATTTATTCCTTTCAAAATCTTATAGCTAATTATTTTATTATTTCAGCAATAACGCAATCTTCTGAATCTTCCACCAGCACTTCACAATTGAAAGTGAAGAAAAATAATACGGGAAAGAATTGCACAACATCAACAATGCCTCCAAGTAGCAAGTAAATGTTGAAATTTTACAATTTTTAAATTAAAATAATTTTTTCTCAATTTTTTATTTCATCCATTTTCTAAACCGTAAATTCAGCAATTTTAATTTTTGAAACAAATGAAATTTAGAATATGCTATTTTTCTAAATATATACGTGTGATATTCATGTTTACGCCCATTCCCTATTATTTTATTTGCAAGATAAATTCGAAATCTAAATATGAAAATATACGTGTGATATTCATGTTTGCACCCATTCTTTATTATTTTATTTGCAAAAAGAAAATTCGAAATTATAATGAAATAATTTTTAAGGAAAAGAATAACTTTTTTTCGTTTTCTGTTCAAAAGAAATGTGAAAAAAATTTTAGGATGAAATTTGAAATTTGAAAGGAAAGAATTGAAATTTTGTGGAATAAAAAGAGGGGGAGGGAAGGGTGGATAGAAAAGGACATTGTAAAATGGTCGATTTGTTTTTACCAACCAAATTTAACACCATAAATCACTTCACGCTTGTTAAATTCTATGCTTACTCTTAATGCCTTTCGATGGAAACCAAATAGAATATGTTAGAATTGCTAAAATAAATTTAAAACTTTAATGGATTTATGAAATGAAGCATTTTTCCATCATTATGAATTTAACAACGAGAGTTTAGGTAAGTTTATTATTAAAGGTGACATGCACTGTTGACAGTTCTCCTTTCAAAAATAAATTTATTTGTTTCTTCCTATTTCTTTCGCTTTTTTTTAGGGACAATTTTCAGCTATTTGATAAATGCCTCTCTCTTTTTTGCTTTATTCTCCTTTATCCATTCATCCTTTTCAAGCTTCCTCCTACAAACCAAAAGAGATTTGAGCGGTGGTGACTGCGGCGACGACGACGACGACGACGACGACGGCGGCAGCGACGATGGATTAAAATATTTTTACAAAAGCGAAAGAATAGACAGCACTACCATTAGCACGAATTCATTTCATTTATCCTTTCTTTCTTTATCTCCCATATCTTTTCAATCCAATCTTCGGCTGTCATTATTATTGCATTAATTAATTTCGAATTATTCATTCATTATCATTTTCATTCTTTTATATTATATATTTATTGTTTCAGCAATCTAATCGTCATTTTTACTGATAAATCTCTTTTTTTTATTCATCCAAAAAAAAACAATTTCTGCTGTAATTTAATTAATATTTTCCGGATACATTTTATTAAACCGAAAGGAATTGATATCAATCAATCCAGTTTATTTTCTTCCGTTAAAAATTAGTAATACAATCGGCTTCATATTTTCTAAACAAATTTTATTTCCTCAATAACAATTCCCATATTTTCATTGTCTTTTTTTCAATTACTTTAGAAATAAAAATAGGAAAATAGATATTAAGAAGAGCGATATCTCAAAATATCAGCTGGAATCAAAATACTTCCTGTAAAATGGCTGGTAGCAACTTGTTTTTCGTTCAGTTGAAAAAAAAAATCAATTTTAATGAATATTTTCAATTGGTCAATTGATCGATCATTACACCGATAATTTTTAAAATTATCTTTACCTTTACACAAAATCTCTTAAAGCACCACTTCAATTAAATCTTTCTTAGTAAGTTCTTAGACTAAGCACACTATCAATACAGCTATTGCCTTATATCCCATTTGAACTCATAAAAATGAAATCATTCAAATTTGCTTCCTTCTAAAACACAAAGAAATTTATAGTCGGAAAGAGCCATGAAATAAGAGCCAAATAATAAATCATTGGCCATGCAACAAATATAAGCCAAAAAATGAATAATAGAAACATGTATATATAATATCTCTAATATTTATATCATGATATTACAAATGTCAACCATTTCATATCACTCTATTATATGATTTTGTATTTAAGTTAATATGCGTGCCGCATGCAGCATGAAAAATATATGCAAGAATTAGAAAGTTATACAAAGATATTTTGCGATTCTATTTCAAATTCACAAATGATTAATTCTTCTTATAAAATTGCTATTTTAACTAAGTGCTCATTCTAATATATGATTTTGTATTTAAGTTAATATGCATGCAGCATGCAGCATGCAAAATATATGTAGGTGAATTGCGTAATTAATTAGAAGATTATACAAAGATATTTTGCGATTTTCTTATAAAATTACATTTCAACTAAGTGCGAAATAAATTTGATATTTTTTGATTAGCTTACTAAAGATAATATTATTCTGTCAAAGGTTATTATTTATAAATAAAAGACGAAATTTATACTTTTTCTTTTCTCCTACTTTTTTCGTTTAAAATTATTTCCCAATTAATTATTCTAATTTTTTAATTAACAATTAACAACATCAATTAATTTTATCGATCCGTTGAGAAGAAAACGATACGTCCAAATCATTTCAATATTTCTTTGTTTCAACAACAATTTCCAAATTATGCAAATTTTCTGGCATTGAAAAATTTTTTGCAATTTAAAGAAAAAATTGATTCGAATGTGAAAAGTGTATTCATAATATTATTTAGATAAATTAGTAATTAAATTTTGTTGACATTTATCTGTAATTAAATGGGAATTAAATTTGAAATAATTATATTGAAAGCATCGTAACGACCTTTTTTCATCATTCCTTCCCTTTTTTTTTCCAGTTGATGAATAAAATAAAAGTAATTAAGTTGACATCGAATATATTTTAACAGCCTTTGTGATATCATTACATTACTTTAAAAACTAATGTAATTAAAATTTAATATGCTTAATTAGGATTATTGACCAACTGAAACCGCCTAGCATTATTTTAACAATTGTTTTAGTTGTAATAATAAGTAAATAGTAATAGTTGGAATAGGTGTAGAGATAATAGAATATATGATCGAAATGACAAATTGCAATTCAATGCTTTCAACATAGTATCCGCAACGGATATATCGGTGGTTTATGTTCAGCGCGAATGCATTTGATAATTACTTACAGCTGAGATCTATGGTTCGAAAGGCAATTTTGCATGAGACTGGTGATATTGATGCGACATAAAATAACTAGAAAATAAATAGCTTTGTTAGGATGAATGGACAGAAGCCTTTATGAAATGATAATTGAATTTTAAATTGCCTTATCCTCCTATATCTTAAGTTCAACATTGCATTCAACTTTTATTCAACGTCTCAGAAAATTTTACATAAGTAAAATATTAAAATTAAAATTGGTATAAAAGAGGGATTTGTTTAATATAGGTTAATTAGAGGTCAATTTGTAGTTTTTAAAAATTAAAAAAAACTAATTTTGCGTTTATTTTTGAAAGCTTAAAATAATAACTGCGAAAATTTCTGATAATTATCAATGTAACTTTTTCTAGATTTCGAATATCGTTTTTTTCCTTTTTTTTTTAAAGTTTGTTTCGGCGAAAATATTGGCAAAATAATGTTATCGGTTTATTTGTTTGTCTGTTTCATTCTTTTTGTTTTAAAATAATAATACATTTGTTTTGCTTTTTTGTAATACCGAGCTGTCATATTTGCATTTTACAGACAGACGAACAGACAGATTACATACATTTATATGAATAAACATTTATATATATATATATATATAGTTTTTCATTTTTCAACTTTACAGACTTCCATCACCATCAATTCGTGCTTCAACGACAATTCACTCGAACACAACGGCTGCAACACATGCAGCAGCAAGCTCACGTCTGGCAACACCAACACGAAGTGTAACCAAAGAAGGTATGTTTTTTTGTTGTTTATAACACAATAGGCTTTATTAATGACTTAACGTGTATTCGTGATAATATCTAAAACTTATCATTTGATTCTTAAAAAATTTAAAATAGAACGAACTGAGTCACATTATTTGTAAATATAAGATTGGTGATAATATCTAAAACTTATCATTTGATTCTTAAAAAATTTAAAATAGAACGAACTGAGTCACATTATTTGTAAATATAAGATTGAGTCATCGATCTACGACTTTTTACATTTTTCATTTTATCATTTTTGTTACATTTTCGTTTCTTATCTCTTCGTTTCACTAATTTCTCGTTTTTTAATTCATTTACCTCTCTCTCTCTCTCTTTCTTTCCTCAAATATAATTAATGAAAATACAAAAACGAATCAGAGATTTTCGATTCATTCAATTTTTTAAACCAAATTGTATGTTGCAATGATAACGCTTATCATAAAAGAGAAATTTTTAAATATGTTACAATGATAACGCTTATCATATAAAAGAGAAAAATTTGAATAGAAAGGGACAATTAATTAATGAGATGATTAGACAATTCTCATTCATTCTGCTCGTTATCGTTTTTTGCTATGATAGCAATAATTTCACTTAAATAAAATACATTTCTAAATTTTTAAATTAACTAATTTCAAAAGCAATTATATATGGGTGTGAAGAGTCTCATAAAGATTCCTAAATGTATAAGTTGTCAATAACAGAAGAAGGTGATGGAGATCTTAGCGAAGTGATAGGATTGTGATAGTGAAATTTGATTGATGAATTGACATAAAATCTATTTGCTGTAAGATTACGATAATTTTCAATGCCATAATAAATAATATGCATGCAGGATGCATTCATGTCTGCAATAGTAAAGACTCGTTTTCTTTTAACCTAATTATTGAATGCTATCATAAAATTCCTATCATTATCATTATCACTTTTGCCGTACAAAATTATATTTACTGTTATATTGCCCGATAATTTTCAACCTTTCACTTTTTAGAACTATTTTCTTTTTTAATTATATTTTCACTCTTCATAATTCTTAATGATACATATGATATCACTAATTTTAAATGACCGAATTTCCGAATTGCTTCAAAACTTTCAGCTAATTTTGCAATTCAATATTTTATAAAATATTAGGCACTTTTTTATTCTTTTATTATACTCTTAATGAGTATAATAAGGCTGGTAGTAATTGAAACGAAAGAACAATAAGAGTTAGATTTATAGTGAATAGATCCTAATTTATCACTCAATTTATTTCCCGATATCTTAATTAAATAATATTTATTGATAAGAAAATCAGCAGGACGAGTAAATAAAGCTTCTGCTGATTACATATGATAGTTTATTTAACTTCTAATTTTAATTAAAATATCGGAAAGTAAATTTGATATTCTTTTCTATTACTCTTTCAATTGTTTTAGTCGAATAAATTCGATAAGAGAATAAATACACATTGAATAATTTGCATGAATTTAATTGATAAATGAGTTATTTGTTTTAATTAATAAGTGAGTTATTTTGTATAATATAACTATCAGCTATTTTATTAAAACTAATAATTATCAAGAAATATTTATCTTAATATGTTACATATTATTATTTAAATTTATCCTTTCTCATTTATTGATTTTATTAAAAGTTTTCATATTTCTTTTTGATATAACCATTTTCATTGATAATATTCGCCAATACATATTTCTAGGACTTTCTGGAAGGAAAAACTGCAAATTAATTTTTTTCATAGCAATAAACAATTCAAGCTAATGAAGCAAATTGAAGTGACGTATTCCTATAATTCCTTTGTTGCTTAGTAATTTCATCATTTAATTGTTATATAATGAGGGTATGAATAATTGTATTTTGTAGTGGACTGCGTTATCTCGAGGAATAGTTAATGAAGCTAAACTGCCTGAATTACATTATGATTACGATGGCATATTCAGGATTGAGATGCCAGGTTGACATCTGTTCACTCAAAAGTGAAGCTTTAATTCTTCATTTCATTTGTTTCATGGAGATGTGGTAATTGAGGAGGAAGGTTACAATCAGGGCAAGATCGCCTGCATCTAAATGGATTATGAAATCTGTAAACAAGATATCTTGATTAACATTTAAGAATTCTCGATAGCTTTATATTAGTCAATTATTTCTTCTTATGAAGAATCACTATCATAGGATAGGTTTGAAAGGGACGAATAAATATTTATGCCAATTTTTGATTTTAATTTTTATTTGAGAACTTTCATCTAAATTTTTTATCACATTTATTTTAATATGCTATTTGTTTTTTGATTGAAATTTTAATTTGAACATATCAGAATATATGATAGGAATGAAATTACTAAGTGACAAAAATGATGAATGAATGAATGAATGAATTCAGTAATTAGCATTTATAATTATGTTGGAATTATGATGATATCGTACTACTCCGAGGATAATTTTACTTTGCTATAAATCAAAATAAAATTTTTTAATGTAAATACGCGAAAGATTTTAATGTTTTAGCTATTTGAGCTAGATATAGCTCAAATAGCTTATTTTAGCTGACAGTTTAATTTAACTGCGACGAATATGAAATTTACAAAAGTTGAAAATGAATGAAAGAATTCTCTGTTGTCGTATGATTTTTAGTAATTTTTTAAATTTAGCAAATTTTATTGTTTCTGTTTGAATTTGAATTTCTACATCTTTATACTTACATCACAAATAATTTCGTCGTTTGAATCATTTCCAATCATTTCAAAATTTTTATATTTTAATATTTTTTTCGCTAATTAAATTGTATTACATTTATTGTTTATTTTCAAGAATATTTTGTGATATTTTTTGCTGCCAGTTTGCATTAATTTTAGATTATTTAAAATATTTCAAATTATGCATTAATTGAAATGGATCGATCGGTACGTGCATTATGCGCACTAATAATACTTTTTGGAATGGATTTCTCTCATATCATTTTACATTTTATTTTTGATTGTTTAGAATGAGAGATTGATTTCACTGATATTTCATAACCTTTCAGATATTTTTTTTGTAGTGGATAAGTTTATTTGTTTTAAAAACTTGTGGGAATTAAGCAATCAATTTTTCCTCTTTTTTCTTTGTTTTAAGTTTTAATTTTTACATTCATTTTTTCCGCTATGTTTATTTTTTCTTTTAAATTTTAATTATTATTTTGGAAATAAAATTAATGTTGCTAAATTTTCGTTTTCTTTTTTTTATAGCAATTATATTTGAATTAATTGTTATAATTATTTTGTATTTTAATTATTTAGGTTAGATTTTAATTAGTATTATGAATATGCATATATAAGTAATAATTAATAAATGAAAATAATAATTGTTAGCAAAAGGATAAAAAAATGAGAGGAAGGAAAAGAATGATAGAATGTAATTACGATATTAGCGATAATTAGAAATGCTTTTAAAACAAAGCAAAAAAAGTAGATTAACAAAATTAATAATTAAATAATAAGATTTAAATAAACAGAAATAAAATCTACAGCAATAATAATAATAAATCTCGTATGGATATTTAATTAAAATTATAAAATATATTGTGAAGAATAAATGCAATAAAATTTATAGTAATGATAGTAATAATAATAATAATAATAATAATAATAATAATAACAATAATAATAATAATAATAATAATAATAGCAATAATAATAAATAATAATAATGATAATAGTAATAATAATAATAATAGTAATAATAATAATGATAACAATAATAGTAGTAATAATAATAAATAATAAATCTGGCATGGATATTTAACAAAAATTATAAAATATATTGTGATAAATAAATGCAAATAATAAATCATACTACAACTTCCTTATCCTATAACTAACTTTGAAAATAATCTAGCTGTCAAATTTTGTAAAATTCTATGTTAGTTTTAAATAAAGTTTGAGAAAGAATTTTACCATGGGAATTAAATAGGAAAAGCAAACGGCATTTTGTGTTATTAAAATTCATAAGCCATTTATTTTTCTTCACTCTTTTCCTTCTGTTCCATTTATTCGATCTGACTTGACTATATCCATTTTTAAATAGTTTCAGTTTCCACAGGGAATTCTTTTCTATTTTTTCACATCCATTTTTTTTCGTCGTTGTAAATCGATTAACTAAACTGAAAGATAGTCGATGTCATCAGAAATAATGGCTAAATAATGATTACATCTGGTAACTACGATAATTTAAATGAACAATAGAATTGGCCGGGATATCTTTTAAAGATTCCCGGCAAATCTCGTTAATTCATATTTCATTTGAAAAATCTTTCGATGAATTTATCCATCTAAAGTAGAAAAAGAACAAAATTAAACAATGAAAGTAGTGATTATGGAAGTGAAGGAAAAATGATTTATTTAAGATTAAGTATAATTAATTCGATAATTTCATATTTTAGGTTAAACTACCAAACTTCTATTATTTGACTTTTAGCATCAAAATGATCTGATAAGTGAAACTTTCGTTGTTTACTGTAATATTTCTTTCATTGTTTTATCATTCATCCCTTAAAAAATTTGATAAGGCATTATTGTCCTTCATTTATCGTTCTTTTACTTTCACTGATTGTAATCGGTAATGATTCAAAAAAAATTCCTCGATTTTATCTAATTATAGTAAGCAATTATAATTTACTCATTTAGTTCTAATTCATTTCTTCTATAGCGTTCATTTTTTTCTTTCAAATTTCATATTTTTTTCAACAGCGTTCTAACATTTTTTAACTATAACTTTATTTTGTATTAACTATAACTTATTTTTGTATTAACTATAACTTTATTTTGTATTAACTATAACTTATTTTTGTATTAACTATAACTTATTTTTGTATTAGCTATAATTTTATTTTGCATTAACTATAATTTATTTTGTATTTTTAATTTCACTTTGTATTAAAAGATAATTCTTCTCTTTTTTGTTTATTTTTTTGAATTTTCAGAGCTTCAATTGATAATTCATAAAAAACGAACTAATACATTGCTTATTATGCATTATCACATATTTTACATTCGCAGACACATATTCTATAATTCACGTGATACGTGAATTTCTTCTACTATAGTCTTCTGTTTCACGTTTTTCCCTGCTAATATATTTTCCATCAAATGAAATTGAAACTGCAATTGCTGAAAGAATTTACTATATTCTTTCACGTGTTCCTTTAATTTGCAACTTTTCCGTATCCCATTCTCATCCAAATGATTTGATTAGAGGTGAAGAAAATATAATTTCCGTTTAATAAATGGATGTGTCGTTTTTTGGTTAGGCAAATATTTCGTTGAGCAAACTTTTCGACAGTAACAAGCGGNACTTTTCCGTATCCCATTCTCATCCAAATGATTTGATTAGAGGTGAAGAAAATATAATTTCCGTTTAATAAATGGATGTGTCGTTTTTTGGTTAGGCAAATATTTCGTTGAGCAAACTTTTCGACAGTAACAAGCGGGGAAATATTTCCTTACGATTATTGCTCTTTTGTTGTTCCATATGCAAATAAATTATACCATCATTTGATTTCAAATTCAATTTCGTTCAATCGATTGTAAAAATTTTTCCATTTTAAATTTTACAATTCTAACAATGAAAGTTTATCAAATTTTCAAAAATGGAAATCATCAAAAATTGGAATATTGATTAGCATTATCTTAATTATTTTTCATTTTCACATATTCATTTTATGCCTTTTTTTTCTTTACAATTTATTTTATAGTATATAATTTGATTAGATTTAAATTTTATTACATAAAATTTCAAATATTACTATTTAGAGAAATTATTTTGCAATAGTAGCTGAATTAAGTGTTAAATTTAAAGAGTAAAAATTTGTATCATTGAAATACTAAAACAAATTTAATTAAATTTTCATAATGATAATTATAGAAAATTTTCTTAGTTTCATTTTTCTTATCCTCGCCTATTTCACGTGGGAATTTTTGGACATAATAAAAGTTTGTTTGGAAATCAGAACAGCAGAAGAAGAAGAAGAAAGCTATTTGCATAATAACTAACTAGTAGCAGTGATTTATAATAGTAGCCATTAATAGGATGCTTTCATGCAATCTTAATGTTCCAATAGCCAATGGCTATTTGCCTGCTATTAATGAAGTGAAGTGAAGCGCTATCTCTCTGTTCGTTATTTTTAATTGTTAACTATTTTAATTTAAATATGAGAAAGTGTGGTGGCATAAATAAAAACCGATCGAAAATCTTTTTTCATTTCTATTTTTATGCTATTTTATTTTTAAAACAAAAGTTTGCATTTTTAAAATTTTCCTTTTTCTCTTTTTCATGTCAAATAATTTTTTTCAATTTACCTTCAAAATTATTTCTGTCTTTTTTTCTCTTTCTCTCTCTCTTTTTACGATCATAATTCTCCGAAAATCATTATGAAGTTTTTTCCTCTTTTCTTCCTCTCCTCCTTAAAATTATTATAGACATCGTATTCTCTTCGTTTGTTTCATTTATAAAATGTTTGATTTTATTTTGTTGTATTATTTCATTCGATCAATCTTATTTTATTTTAGCTTATATCAGACAAAATAATTCTATTAATTATTAAATGAATTTATTTTACTCTTTTTCTCTCCCCATTTCTTTCTCTCTCTCTCTCTCTTTCTTTCCACCTTTTATGCTAATTGTTTTATAGAATTTTGTGAAATTTAATATTTTGCTGTTGAAATATGTGGGAATTTTTTTCTTAAATATCATAAAATAAAAAAGGTGAAAAAAATTGACTGCAATTAATTACAATGTAATTAATTATATTTATGTTTCATAATATAAAGTGTAAATATTATTAGTGTTTTTAGGTCATTCGTTGCAAACAACGACAAACACAACCACAAACTCATCAAAGTTTACATCACCAAAAGCTTCCGCACTTCGTGCACCTGCTATACGTGTTCATCCACCAACGATCAAACAATCCGGGTATTTCTAATTCTTGAAAGCTTTAAAATATTTTCAGGTTTGATAGCATATTTGAAATGAGAGATTTGTTTTGGTTTATAGTTTGTAATAACTAATAAATTAAAACAATATGTTATTTAAACTTTAATCAATTTTTATTCTGTAATTATAAACTTAAATAATTCTCAAATTATAGTTTAAATTATGGGAAATTATTATTCTGTTAGACATTTTTGATAAATAACACGAATCAATATTGGAATTTAATTATACAAAGAGATATTATTAGTAAGGGATTGAATTGAGCGATATGATTTTCAGATTGAATAACAATGAACAATCAAGGCCATCATCTCGAAGTAGTTCGTTAGCCAGTTCCGGAACATATACCTCAATACCATCAACCGCCGGTACAGCTCCTTCAACATCTGTATCGAATAGCCTCACTGATACATCATCTACTGGAAATCAAAAAATGCTTAAAATTAAATTTTTTGGTGGAAATAAAGATAAAGTTTGTTTATTTCTATCCTAAAAATGTTCAATTAATTAATGATAGCTAATATATTTCATGTTAGAAGAATAGTTTTCCAATTTACTTACAAATTTTATATATTTATTGAGCTTATCATTTTTTAATCACTCCTAACAATTAATTAAACATCGATATTTTCTAATTTTTAGCTTTCATGTTATTTTGCTATATCACCTATTGATTATTTTCTAAACCTTTCCTAATAGTTTATCATTTTTTAATCACTCCTATTAATTAGATTATTAACTCTAATTAATTAAGCATCGATATTTTCTAATTTTTAGCCTTCATGTTATTTTGCTATATCACCTATTGATCATTTTCTAAACCTTTCCTAATAGTTTATCATTTTTTAATCACTCCTATTAATTAGATTATTAACTCTAATTAATTAAGTATCGATATTTTCTAATTTTCAGTTTCATGTTATTTTGCTATATCACCTGTCGGTCATTTTCTAAATCTTTCCTAATAATTACATTATTAACTCTAATTAATTAAGCATCGAAATTTTCGAAGTTTAGCTTTCATGTTATATTGCTATATTATCTATTGATCATTTTCTAAACAACAAAACGAAAAAAATCATTTCCATTAATTACAAATTTTTATTATTCAAAATTTCCGAAATATATTTTTAGAAATGCAATTCATAATGTTTTCTTCTTTTTTTTAAAGCAAAAATATTGCAAAACGATTTGGCAAATTTGGCTATAATACATTAAAGTAAAAATTGCTTTTCTTTTTTGTTATTTTTACTGACCAAATTAAAACTTATCGATTTGCCAACCAACCTATTTTATTTCATTTTTTCCTTTCTCATCAACCAATTATTATTATTATAGTCTATTCGATCGACTATTTCTCCCCTTTCTTCTTATTATTGTTTATTTCAAGATTCTAAAAAAACGAGAGAGAGAGAGAGAGAGGGAGAGAGAGAGAGAGAGAATAACCGAATTCAAAGAGATATTTTCATCTAAATATCTGAAGAAAAAAAAAGAAATGAAATGATAAAAGCATTAGCATTTTACAACGAACGTTACCGTCCATTTCACACTCATCCATTTCATCTCATTGGAAATGTCTTTTTCACTTTTTCACGTCATACAAATGAATAGGCCTAGCCTGTCTATCTTTTCCGATCACTTTTAAACTGAATATTTTTGTTTGAAGGAGAAAAAAATTTTTTTTCCACAAATGAAAAAAGTTGGAAAAAAGAAGAGGAAAAAAGAATAGCTTTTTTTAACGTATGAAATTACATATATGCATTTAATTGCGCCGAAATTGTGCACATCATTTGATGATAATATATCATTAATAGTACCATACTATACCACATACCACATCATGCCATACTACACCATACCACACCATACTATATCACATCATACCACACCATACTACACTATACCATACCACACCACATCATATCATACCACATCATATAATACCATATCAACCATACCATTTCATATATCATATCATATCACATCAACCATACCACACCATACCAGATTATACCACATCACACCATACGTCATATATCATATCAGATATCAACCATACCATACCACACCACATCACATCATACCATATCACATCATATAATATCATATCATATCAACCATACCGCACTTAATTTTTATGTGTAATTAATCAATTAAAAATTTCAATTTGCATTATCGATATTTTCTTTTAATCACATGAATTATTACAAAAAAATTTTGAAAACAATAAACTTTTTCTTACTTTTTTTCTGTGATATTTTCCAATGACAATTTGCGCAAATGTTTTTGAATTTAAAATAAAAATTTCAAACATTCCATAATTTTTAGTAATGAATTCCTTTGAATTATAAAAAGAAGGAAAAAATGCATTTCAATTTTATCTTTCTTTGATTTAAAAAAAACTTTATGTTTACTTTCTTTAGGGTAAAATTTATGCACCGATGGGAGCAGTTGGAGCGGGTGCAATAACGGCAAATACTTCTTGTCGTGGAACGATGGTTGAAATGAAAAATTCGAAATTAACCATCAATCAAAATAATGATGATACAGGAAAAGCTTGCGGATTAATGAAGCCAAAAAATAATACAAAAGTATCACGTAAGATTCCAGCTACAACATCGATAACATCGGCAGCTACACGTGATACGATAAAGGTAGAATAAATTAATTTATTGAAGTAAAACTAGGAATAATTGTTATCAGAAAATGATACGATTTAAGTAATATTACTTCTTGAAAGCTTAAATAACAATCAAATCTTCCTGCTATCAATAACATTTCATTTATTTATTTTCCATATTTTTCCCTTTTCCCTAAATTTAAGATTCAAATAATCCTTTTTTTCGTCCCCTCTATATTTTTTTCCAATATCCTAAAATGAAATTAAACTTAAATTTACTGTGCTTTTCTTATAAAGGTATCATCTCAGATCTCAATTACATTCTTTTGAGTAATCCTGAAGAAAATTTTTTTAAGTGTGCTATTATTTTAGGCTAATAGTAATATTCAATATGGCAATCATTCACCATTTCTCTTTTCCCATCTGTCTTATTTTCTTTCGAAAACAAAGTCCAAAAGTAAGAGAGAGGGAATAGAGGAAGTTAATAGAAAGTATAAATCAATGAACTAATTGTTTACAAAATTACTATTTCATATACTTAAGTAATTATTTAACTTCTAATAATTATTCCAATATTTTAATTGCACTCTGCAGTGATTAAATTTTACGTGTATACTAAAACATATTGCGACTTCCCGATGTAAAATAAAATAGCTGGTAATTGATTAATCGGTTAGTATTCAAATATCCATCTGCATCGACTAGATGGCTTCAATTGATCCTTTGAATTTCCGTTGTATAATGTGAAAATTGCTTGATAATTTTTAAGATAATCAAAATTAACGCTGCAGCACTATGAAACAGATAAATGCTGGTAATAATAATCATCATCATAATAAATCTTCGATTTGATTATTTGGAAGATTTTGCTAATCAAAATTGTTCACTTTAAATAAGCATAATGACTCATCGAATTAGTTATTCATCCCAAAAAGTATCCTAGTTGTATAAATGATAAGCATTTATCAATCAGCATATCTGTTCTCCGGATTTTATCATCATATTTAGATCCCAAAGACTATCATATACTCAATAAGCCCATTTATAAGTTGACTTCTAACAAATTAGATATATTTTATCTACGATATCGTTATCCGGAATGGGTATGATGAAAATTGTGTTAATATCTTTTGTATACGTTTATATTACCAATCAAAACGTTTTAACGCATCATTTGTCATTACTATAACTATTAGATTTTTAAAATTAAAATTATAATTTTAGGATTAATTTTTTTATTGATAATTGCTGAATAATAAAAATCATTTTTGAAATCTTTTTATTTTCCACCACATTTCTGCTTTTTCCTTTCAACAGATTTTTCATCTTTTTCAAAAATGAATTTAATGTGAAATTTTATATTTAACGAAGCGTAAAAAGTAATTAATTAATATAATTTATTAAAAACGAAATGTAAACTTTTAAATTATAAAATTTATTAAACAATTCAATCAATCGATCGATCGATCAATCGATTTAATCAGTGTAAAAGAAAACTCTCATTCAATCAATAAAAATATAGTAAATTTTTTGATCAGAAAATTTTCAATTTTATTGTTTGAAATAAAACTTTGCATGTTGAAATTAAATACACACACAATACACACACACACACTGATTCTATGTAATACATTTATTTTTTGATATCTTTTTCATTAATCTTTTCATTCTTTGCCCTCTTTCTTTCCCGATATTTGCCGATACTTTTTTTCGTTTTCCTTTTACGATATATATTTATTTAACAATTTCTCAAAACACAAATACCTTTTTTTACATCATTTCACATATTAAATTTTTTCCTTTTCTCTCTGCCGCCCTCTTCTCTTACTGTTGTATTTATTTCCTCACATTTGAAATTATTCAAAGGGAATTAAAATGAGTATATGAATCAGAATGAAATTATATTAACTATTATAAAGTTAGACATATATATAGCAAGGCTTTCAATATATTCTGATTATCAATATTTATTCATTGCAATACATATACATTATAGACATTATACATTATACATTACACTATACATATATTATAGGTAACATTACATACATTGTAGGTAATGAATTATAATCAATAATTCATATTGGAATAGTTAGAAATTGTAGGAATGAGTCATCCTAAAATAAGATTAATAGTACAGAATGAAGTGATCGACCAAAAAAAAGTAAGAATTGAAATTTAAATTAGAATTATATATTCCATATGTTTATATATATATATATGATCTCGAATGATAATGAAAGGAAAGGGAATGATGGGTTAAAAGTAGAAGAAGAAAAGAAGAGTGTAAGGTAAAAGAGTGCTGCAAATTATAATGCTTATCTGCCCACTTTATAGGATTGACCAACGAGTGCCCATATCAACAATCTTAGTTTTGGAAAGTGAAAACTATCATCAGCTTATGAGAATATAAATGATGATAGCCATAAATTTGATTTTACGCTTATATATTTGTATATGGGCATAGGTTAATATTAATTTTTATATTCCTTTTAATGGGTAATATTAATTAATTAATTAATTAATGTTTAAATAATAAAGATAGAACTATTAAAAAAATGAAATTTTAAGACGATTAAGATAATTAAGATGAGGTGTTAAAATTTGTTGGGAAATTATTGATAAGAATTTTCTAATAAGATTCTATTGATAAGATAGGTATTGATAAGATTTTAGATCATATTTCGAATTATATTCCATTTTATTAAAAACGGAATTTTACCGTTATTTCATTGTTTTGTCAAATTTGAGTTATTTTCCGTTAGAACCGGATTTATCTATATGATATATAATAATAATAATAATAATAATGAGTGTATTTTTTTGTCCGTAATTGAAATTTATTCCAATATATTAGGTGGTAATTATTTTTGCAACTTTTTTTAATGGAAATTTAATTTTCCATTTTTTCTACTCTCTCATATTTCACTTATTTTATTTTATATAAAACTCTTCGATCTTTTATAATTTAGTTTCATTTCATTTTTTATAATATATTATAATATATTGGATATTTTGCATATATTCAAATGTGAATTAAAATATTCGAAATTATTTTACTAATTGCTCGTTTTTGTATTTCTTTAAATTTTGTTAAGTTTAAATTCAATTGTTTTATAAGCTTTAAATATTAATTTAAAAATCCGAAATCAATATAATCAAAGAAAGCAAGAAGACGAAGCTGTTATGGGATTAATTAATTTCTAAATTAATACCAGTGATAGTATTGTTTACAGGGTACTGGACTTCGTGCAAGTGGTTTACCACTTCAAAGTAGTTCATCATCATCTTCCTGTTCCAATACCGCTTTGCAAGGAGTTAAACGAGCAGCCAATCGTGCTCCTCAATCATCTGGTACCCATTTAAGACAACCAACAAATCTCGATCCTACGAAAAATAAACGGTTGAAATTCCGAAAATTTTTACATTTTCTTAAATATTTTTAATTTCAGGTCATCAAAATTAAATTATAAATGTAACATATAGTATTATATTATAATACTTATAATTTTTATTACTATGATGATGCATAATAGTCATAACGTTTGATATCACTATAACAGTTATAAATACTACCATAGCATTTTTTATGTCTAATATCAAAATGGTTGTAAGTATAGTTTTATGGCAAACTGTAAATGTATTATCAGTATCACGTCCAATGGTTAACCAACTATTATATCACTCGAGTAAAGTTTGATTAAGTCATATGACGAAAATATTTATATGCTTTTTGGTTAACGGTTCCTCCTATCACAGTGGCCACAAAACCTTAAAGAAATGATTATTTCGAATTATTTATCAAATTGTTTTATTTAATTTAAACGGAACGAAAATATGAAAAATAAATCAGATCCAGAATGAAAAAAGAAAATTTAAAATATTCTTTAGAATTAATTTTGCTACGATTGGAAATATTTGAAGAGAAAATAAATTTAATTTAAAAATGGAAAAATTTTGAATAAAAAATAAGCAAATAACAGTTTTGTTAATTTCTTCCTACTTAATATTCAAATTTTGGAAGCATCCCCAATTAACCTTTACCTTGCTAAATAAGAGATATAAACGAATCATTAATCAATGATTGCATATATATTAGTAAGTTTCAAATAATTTGGTAGAAAAGAAATCGATGAAAGGAATTATACGTACCTGTATTTTTGTTGAATACTAAATCAATATCTTTATCCTATTAAATTCTTTAACGATAGATGAATAATTGTACTATTTGTTATATGATATAGGTTTTCGAAGAGTTCCGAAGAGGATTCTGCATATGCCGGTTTTGGTAGTTCATCACCCATTTCATCCGCCGAATCATCCTCAATGAGTCTCAATTCAACATCGTCGAAGAATTCATCCTGTAGTGGTACCGCAAATAATCCAAGAACCCGAACATTGTCTGCCTTAACATTTCAAAATACCACGACCGCTAATCATCGTTTTATTGGTGGAACAATTCAACCACCATCAAGTCCACATGTATGATGCTTTATGAATATCATAAATTTTATCACATATCATTATCTTGTCAAAATCATTATAATATGATAGAATTACAATTTCATTGAAGTCTAAGAATTTGAATTGGTAGATTGCCTAATATTATTATTATTAACCATAAGCGCTTCATAAGTATGAAATTTTCAGAAGAAGAAACAATAAATAAATTTTGTTTTTGTCCCAATGATTTTTTTTAAGGTAAAAAATTTAGTAAACATTAATTGAGCGAAATCATTAATTCAATTTTTTTATAAGCGTTAACTTAATATTTAGTAATTATTTTAATTTAATACTTATACTTTAATATTTATTCTCTAACTTCGTACCACCTCTTTTATCCAACTTTTATCCCATCACTTTGATTTAAATTAAAAAACAAAAACGGTCGACAGAGAGCATGTTGTTATTTACTGGATGATATAATTTTGATCCTTTTATTTTTGTCCTCCAGTTTTATTTAATTTTTACGAATGATGTAACACTAATCTAAATAAGTGATAGCAAAATCAATCCTGAAAAATAATGCTAATGTTGGCTAACACTTATCGCTTATCGCTTGCTAAGACAATCAAATGATTCACTCTTATCATAAATAATCTTATCATCAATGGTAGAAATGGCCTTTTTTTCTATGTCAGGCATTTTTCTAAGAAATTATAAATGGGAACTGTTCAAAACATTGTAATATATTCGTTTCAACAACATATTTGATTCGAATTAAATTTTTGAAATATCTTAGGCTTTTGTAGGGAAAAAGTAATGACCCGAAATAATTGAGACAATTCCTTTATTCATTTATTTTGCTTAAATGATATTAGTATAATGAATTTTACCTGAAACATTTCTGATGGGTCATATTTGCCTTTTATGAAATGTCTTATAGTAATAAGGAAAAGAAACTAATATTGTTTTGTTGAATATTACAACTTGAGTTCTTTTTTGTGATAATATCTCTAACTGATAATAAGTATTATTATTAGTGATAAGTTCTTTCTTACCTAATTTCTTTTTCTTCTACTCTTCCTTTTCAATCCATTTCATCTCTCTTTACTTTTTAGACTTCCAAAATGAATTTTCCTTGTTATTTTATTATGAAAATGAAACATACAAATATCGATCGTTATGTATTAAATATAGTTATAGTGAAGTGTTTATAGTATATTATTAGAGTAGGATAAAGCTGAAACTAAAATACCATTCGAAGTATAATAATATTTTAATTTCCAATATGATAGCATAGCAAATTTATTGTTGTAGTAATCGTATTAGGAAGCTTTATTAAATTCTTTTCTTGGAATTTTTGACTTTTAATTAAAACATTTAATAATAGAAATTAATAATTAATTAGATTAATTACTCTTTTATGCGATTTCATTCATTCTGTTTATTACAGGAATCGAAGCCAATCTTGGCTGTGAAAGGAATTTCGGCACCTAAAGTTACACATTTAACGGCACCATCAAGTAAATATACATCACCTACTGCAACAATTCCTCAAAATTCACCGGCTTCTCAAGAATCGTCTCCATCAAAGCAGCTTTCATCGAATCCAGATTCTGGACAACAATCTGAGGTCACCGCTACAACCGTAACAACCTCAAATGCAACAGGAAATGCTACATCAACGCTTACAACAACCAAAACTACCAAGAGTATTATTCCATCTCAAAGTCCAACAGTTGGTGTTGTAAGTCCGATGATGAGTCATCGAGTTATCAAATTACCGCAGGCTTCCAACAGTATCACTGGTATGCTTTCTAATCAATATTACATTGAAGCTGAAAAGTGAGAAGTTAAAACAAAGAAAAAATTAATTAACATTCTTTATTTTTACTAACATATAAATAAATTAATGGAAAATTATTTTACACCATACTGCATAATTCATATGCTATTATTAAATGTATCTTTTTTGTATCGAAATAATATTTATGATTATCAATCAATATTTCAGATGGTGGTAGTCAAAGTGATACATCGACAACATCAGGAAGTCGTGGTTCAGATAGTGCCAGTGTTATATATAATCCCGCTGATGAATCAAATTCGTTGTCAACTAATCCGACGACGAAAGCTATTATATCAGATAAAAAACCTCCGTAAATTTTTAATTATTCAAAATTAATGAATTGGTATTTTGAAAAGTTAATTATAGTATTTGTATTAAATTAATATAATTATAGTTACATACATAAATGTATTATTAGATTTGAGAATGTGGAGAATGTATAAATAAAGCGAAATATTTTAGGATAATTGACTTCCTTATTGTTTACTCATTTATCATGTCATCATCTACCTGTCATTATCATTTAGACCGGTGCCACCTGTGCGAACAAATAGTCATTTGGAGACGACATTTGATTCTAATTGTGGTGTAACAACATCGGAAATTACTGCTACTTCAAAGAGTAACAATATTTCTACCTTTCCGGGATCGGATCTCGAAGGGATTCGTCCAATGGACCCAATCATACCATTAGTACCGCCACCATATAATGTTGTCATAAGAAATGGCAAAGCATGTCGACAAAGCGCTCATTCACCTGGTGCTAGAAATGGTAAGTTTTATTTTGCATTGTTTTATTGCAATAAAATTTTTGTCACTTTCTAGAATTGATAAACTTTCTATAGCTCTTTTTTAAAAATATCTGTAGTTTTTTTGTTGAAGATTTTGCTAGAGATAGAAAGATATTCATAAATATCTTTGATATTTATAAATATGATAATCATGATATTTATGATATCTATGATATTCATAGATATCTTTCTATTTTTATTTAGAAAAAAGGAAATGCAAAAAAAGAGTAACAAAGTTGTATATAATTAATACATAAATAAAAAATTGTCATCTTTAAAATGCAAAGGTTACGTGAAAGGTTACAAAGGTTAAATGAAAGGTAACAAATGAAAGGTTACATTGAATATTGAATCATCCGTTATTTATTTTCAAAAATTTTTTGAACAAATTTGGTGGTATTATTTCGTTCGTATCATAAGATATTTTTTGAGTTATAGTTAGATAGAAGAGTTTGAGCTAAAAGGGATGATAATTATTTTTGGCCAAATGCTTCTTCTTCCTTCTCCTCTTTTTAGGTTTCCTTGGCTTCCTTCTATGTATATACGTTGTACTAACTTTTAAAAAAAAAGAATTATAATTTGATAAAAATTTATAATTCTTTGATACTTGCTTCATTTCATCCTTTTTTTATTTTCAAATTTGGTATTAAATATTATGCATGATATTAAATATATTTGATATCAAGTATTCCGAGCCAAAAGATTAAATGATAAGAAAAGATGCCGCAAATATTTAACTGCATTTGATGATATTTGTTATAGTATTATAGGAATTGTCTGCTCTAATTTAGGAATTAGCTGCAAATAAAATTAGATACAAATAGAAATTAGATACATACATGTGTTACTTTTACTAATAATTTAATTTTAGTTTAAATTTTTAATTTTTCAACAGATATCAGATCCCAGTATAAAAACTAAATTTGAAATTTTAATAGTAAATAACCAGTTGAATATTTAGCTATGCAATGATTGATAAATGATGTCATACTTATTATCCGGTTAGCAATTGTTTGATAAGCGATAGCATATTTGATATCAGTTTAGCAATTTATTTTGATGCGTAGCAACATTTTAGTATTCGGTTAGCAATCAACTGATAACAATTAACTGATACTAGTAGCACATGTATCATCCAATTAATGGCTTGCAATAAGAAAATGAAAGAAATTCAAATTATTGTATTATCAGTGTAATTAATCAAACAGTAAAAGAATTTGGTGAATATTTGATGCAGTCATTGGATGAGATAATGATATGATTGATGCTTTCTATTGTATTATGGTACCATTGTTACCTGTCCATTTATACACCTATTATACATAATGTCCATACATGGACAATATTCTAACATTAGGTTAATTAATGGGTCACTTCTTCTACCTTTTAATGACAATTTTACAAGAAAGATTTGTTGTCGAACATTGCTTTCTTCCCTCGTATTCATCAAAAACATTTCCTCTTCTCTTTCTCTTTTATTTTTGCTTATTTTTCAATTTTATTAGCATTGATTAATTTATTGATAAAAATGAAATTAAATTATCCAAACAATTGATAAAATAAAATTTTCTAATTTAGAATTTTCAAATTTTTTTAACTTAGATTTTTTAATTTAGAATCTTCGGAAACGATTCAAAGAAAGCTTTCTTCGAATCATTTCCAAAGATTTGATATGATTCAAAGAAAGCCTTCTTCGAATCATTTCCAAAGATTTGAAATGATTCAAAGATAGCCTTCATCGAATCATTTCCATAAATTTGAAATAGCTATCTTTTTTTCTTTAACTATATCATGATCTATCGTATTTTGCCACGTATCATTCAATACCCCGTGGAAGGAAATAAGTATTCAATACCCCGTGGAAGGAAATAAGTTGACACTTTCAAATGTTGTTTATGTTTACTGTATGCATAAAAGTAATCGTATTATTAAGTAATGCTATTATTCATGCTCATATCATTGTAGTAAATGATGAAATTTGAGCATTTTATAATAAGTGCTGAAAAATTGTTTACTGCCAAAATTACAAATTGACTAATAAATTTGAATAATTAATTTAACCAACCATTAAGTTTAATCCAATCAACACCATAACTTTTGCAAAATTTCATTTATTATAAGGCGATAATTTCATCGTATCTGTAGAGCAGTAATTAAAATTTAAATCTTTTTGAAATAAATTTCTTTTTTCTTTATCAAATTAAATTTCAACTTTTAGCTAATTTTTGGAAATTTTTTTTTTAGAAAAATTTTGCAGAACTAATATATTTAATTAATTGGCTATTTAAAAAATAGGCTAAGAAGTGAATGAACCATGTAAAATGGTTGATGCTGGAGGTCATAAATTCTACCACCGATTATCCTTTTTGTTTTGTTTTGTTTACATTTCTGGTGATTATAGTTTGTGCTGCTACTCTTCTTAACCTTTCCATAAACATAGATATGTTTGTAGGATCACTTCGTGATAGTTCAACTAGTGACGATTCATTGGATTCTATTTCAACGACAATCCGATGTGCTGTACCTCATCGTCCATCCGGTTATTTATCTGAGGGTGAATCGTTATTTACTGCTAACACCATAATTCCAGAATTATCAGTGGCTGGTAAGTAATTTTGTGCTAAAAAAAATTGTGAGAATAAAATTTGCATAGAACAACGAAGGACCAAATGATAGTCCGAACGATGATACATTAAATATTCGGCGAATTGGATCGATTTTTAAAGTATTGAAGAAATGAAAACAAAAAGCATTCCAATGACACAAGTTAGCTGGAAAGAATATAATTTCATTTTTTGAACTTGATATCTATAAGCTAATTGAAAGTATACAAATGAACGAGAAAATCATACTGTAAATAATAGTTCACTTTTTAAATTGAATTAATGAAAATGTTAGTTAGCATAGCTTGCCAAATTTATTTCAATCAATTCTTCAAAGTACATTCTGCGGGTTTAATGAACCCAACTCTTATTTTTTCAATTCAAAAACCTCCAGCTGTAAATAATTATAAGGAAAAATTATCTATCTTTAAGCTTTTGAGTTTTTTTCCTTTGAGCTCTTTTTCCCTATATAAGCATCTCTCGAATAATGTGGCAGTGATTGGTTGGTACGATTGCCACTTGAAGAAAAATACTCAAATATCCTAATTATACTAATATTAGTACTATAAATGCTAAAAGTTGTTAATGTAGTAATAATAATGGTACTAGTGCTACAAGTTATTATTACAGTAATAGTATCGGTGTTAAAGGTCACTGTTGTAGTTGTTATTGTAAATGCAATAATAGTAATAGGAATATTAGCAAAAGCTTAATGATAATAATTAACGGAAATATAATTATTTACTTACAAAAATATGATTTTCTTTCCACCGTTATTCAAATAAATATTTAAAAGATAATTATAGGGAATGGTAGTTTTAATCCATTTAGCTTATAGATTTATAGCTAAAGAAGCCAAGCTAATAATTAAAGGAAGAAAAGCCACTTGGCTCAATTCATCCTATATATATATATATACTATCCATCGATGAGTAGCATTTCTTTTCCTCTTTTATTCAATCAAATATTTGTTAGTAGAAAGAATATACAATATATATATAACTTAGTAACTTAGTACTTAAATGCTTGGTTAGAAGAAATTATTTATTGAAAATTAATTTTCCATTTTCAGTTTTAATTTCTATTATATAAATATGGATATTCTTATTTCAAGATTTCGGAGAATATCGTAGCACCGTCTTTTATTTTCTCATTGATACAAATTTCATTATAAACTGAAACATCTTTCATTTCACTTTTTCTCATCATTAATTCATATTGAAGTTTTCAGTCTTGAATTATTTGCTTCACTCCTGGTCAAAGTTCAGCAAAATAATTTAATGAACACATTAATTTTGAGAGATAATAAAAAGAACTTGAACTGAACTTTGTTGTTTGACATATCAAATTACTGTAAAATATGAGCACATTGTTTAACAATTCTATACAGAAGCATACGAAATAATTTAAATTGAAATTTAAATTTAAATTGTTTGTTTTTTAAAACAATTTAAATTGTTGAAAAATAGTCGAATTATTGACAGTCATTGAAATATCTATTTAAATAATATTAAGTATGAATAAAAATCTAGCAAGTTGTTGTAGATGGAAAAGATATTTTAAATAATGTTTTATTATTATTTCTCAAACAACAGAAAGCATAAAAGTAATTTTATTCAATGCGGTAAATTGATCTTTAAATATAAATTTTAATATACACAATATGTGGTACCTTTAAATATACTTAATATTTGCAGGTAATTAGCAAACAAATTAAATAATATTTCCTTCTTCAATCCCCTCACCAATTTTCTCCAACTTCCATTCATCATTCAATCTTTTCGTTTAGTAATAACTTCGTTGAAAATGATAATGGTAAAAAGATTAATAATCATTTCCAGCTGTTGATGGAAATGATTGTTAACCTTTTTGATTGTTAACCGCACAAAGTGCAACTAATAAAAAAAGGTTAAAGGTAACATTTTAGCATGTCAAAGTGTAATCACCTGTTGTCGTCGCCATCTTCTTACCACTTTTACAGTCTTATTGATTTATCTGATAACTCTTCCGTTTTTCTCTTTTTAAAAAAAAAAAAGATTTATCAATTTAATGATAAGTTATTGGTGATATCATTCAAAAATGTTGAAAATGAGTTTAAAAAAATTAAACAAAAAGTTATTCCATTATTATATTTTTCGTTATTTGAAAATCTCAGATGATATTGTTACTGTTTACTAAATATAATATAATGTATTAGTAATATAATATATTAGTATAAATGTTTTAATCGATAATTGATAATTGATAAGCCATAACAATGATATTAATCATATTTGATACATTTACTTTTTTTGGTTTATTTAAAATTTCCATATTTTATAAATATTCGAAAAAGAAAACAATGCAAAAGGTAAATCTCAAAAACACGATTTTTTGATACTATTTCATCTTTTATGATTGTTTTATTTAAAAGAGTATTTCAGTGCCGAACAATATGACACCTGAAAGATAATAAAAATTAAGCTAATAAAATTCGTTAAGAGTTCAAAAGAAATTTTGAAATAACAGTAAATAAATGAATGGATAATGCAAAGTGATTTTTTGAATCTAAGTAGTAACATATTAACAACGGCTTACCAAAACTTAGTTGTAAAAAAATAACGGTAAAACAAATGCATTGTGAAAGCTTGATAGAGTTTTATAATTAAATAATATTAATCAAAGGATTAATATTAGTTAAACTATTATTGGTTATTTAATTTTTGGAATAAAGGCTTTTTAATATTTTAGTGTAAAATGTTTGAATGAATTTTAGTTCATTTTTAGTTCATAAAATTTCCGATATTTTATTTCCAAATTATGAAGGAATGCCTAAAGCTTCCGTTATTTTCTTTTTTGCAATTGCAATACTATTATAATTTATTTTATGTATAATATATATTTATCAACAGGATATTTCATATCCATTATCAATGAAAAGAATTGAAAAAAGTAAAGCAATTAATATGAAATCAGTTACTCGTTGACATGAAATCTTATTTACAAAAAAGTTATTTACAAATATGCTATCGAACAATTTCTTTAAGAACGATTTAAATAAAACAATTAACTTTAATTATATATAATTAATAAAAGGGAAAAGAAGAAATTTAAATTCTCCAAATTCTCAACAAATTCCATATTTGTCATATAAAAATTTTATTTATTTAATATATTTGCATTGATTGATAGAGAAGAAAAATGTAATTAATTTCTCTTTTCATTTTTAAAATTTTTCAATAATTAATTAAATGAAAAATTTCGAATGATACAATGAACATACCAAATCTTTTCATTCTTCTTTTTCCACTCGATCAATATTTTCCGCATTTTATACGATTAGCTGTCATAACAATCATAATGTCATAATCATATCAATCAATAGAATATATATATAATATATTAATACATTTAATATATTATATATAATATATGAATAACACACACGAAATATATATAATATATTCTATTGATTGATATGATTTGCTGATAAGAAAGCAAATCAGTATAACTTTTCTTTTAGAAGCAAAAAGAAAAAATAATTTTTAATTATTTCGTAATAAAATAAAACTTTTTTATAGTTATTATTCCAGATGTGAGAAATGGTTATATGAGTGAAGGTGGCATTACAGTATATGCTCGTAAAATGCAGGCCCGTTTTAAAGAAGGACTTGAAGCAGTAAGACAACGAAATCATGATTTCAACGATAGGTTTGTTCGTTTGTTCGTTCGTCAATTCTTAATTACCGTATCGTTTTTTTTTTAATTATAAAAGTTTTATTTTATTTCTTTTGTTTTTCATTTGCTTTTCTTTCCCATTCATTACTTTCTTCATTAAATTATCGAAGAATAGCAAAAGAAATGCTTTTATTGACTTGAAATTATATTTATTTTTGAAATTTCATTTACTTTGATTGTTTTAAAAAAAATTCGTTCAATTATTTTAAGCATTAATTTATTTCATTTTATTTAAAAGAAAGATATGATAAAGTAATTTAACAATTATAAATTAATTCAGCATTAATTATATAGGCATAAGTTTGAATAGATTGCATTTTGTTATATCTGTTTCAAATGAAAATTTCATTCGCTCAATTTTTTGCTTCTTAAATTCTATAAAGCAATGCTTCAAAAATTTAATGCTCCTGCTATAATCGTTGATCGAATAATTTTAATGAATTTGAAATTGCTAAATTTTAAATCTAAATTAACAATCAATTTAACAATGGATGAATTTTAGAATATTTTCATATTTATAAAATATGCATACATAATTAAAGAAGCCTTTAATTCATAGCTTTTAGTAAAAAATTGTCATTCATTTTCCATCAATTTAAACGTATTCAGAAATTAGCTAATCATTAATTTATTTCAATTGATTACTCAAAATAAACTGTTGAAAGTGGAGGAATATGCCTTGAAAATGCTTTTCATCTGACTGGCAATTTATTGTTTCCATTGGTCATACTACTCTACATACACAAACATCGATTGTCATCCGTCTGGTCAAATTCGACTAATTCTAATTTATGTCATTCACAATTTCTGCCATTAAGCAATGCTTACTAAATAACCTCTTACCATCCTACCAACTTTTATTTTCCATTCTCATTTATCTTGTTTATCCGTTTTGAAATATTCAATTTTCTCTTTCTCTCTTTCTTGCTATTTCTCTTTCTCTTTCCTTACGAAAGAAGTGTTCATTTTCCTTTTTGAATCAATTTGTTATTCACTTCATGTTTATGTTTATCCCAATATCAACAACAACAAACAACAACAACAACAACACTTTCTTATCATTTTCGATTTCTTTTTTGTTGTTTGAAATTTGTAAAAATTTCAAACAACAAAAAAGAAAAAATTTTTGACTTCTTTTTAAAAGTTTAAATTTGCATATTGTTTAAATTACTACCGGAAATATTTTTTCCGTTAAAAAACGGAATTTAAATTCCGTTTTAAAATATTTTAATTATACGTATAATATAGCATTTCTTTTTTTTCAACATCTCTTGATTGAATGATGAAATTATTTCAAATTTCGATTAATTATTTCTCAATGAACAGAGAGAGAATAATGGCAGTAATAATAATGATAATAATAATACTTAACATTTGATCATATCTTAAAATTAACAAAATAGCTATAATGGATTTGGAAAATGATAATGGGAATATTTATTTACAATATTATTATTAAGTAAATAAATATAAGGGCTTCCTCATTATTTGCTATTTCAATTTATTTGTGTTAAAATTATTTAATTGTAACTAAAATGAAAAGAAATTGATTTTTGCAAAAAATTTTTAGTACGTTATTTCTTTGTGTTTAGCATTTATTAATTATTCGATTCATATTTTTACTCTTAAAGCAGTCATTTGCTAATTAATTAATTAATTAGTTGTTCAGTTCAAAGACAAATTAAATTATCATTCGTTAACAAATTAATTAATGATATTTGTGGACTAAAAATGGAACTTCAACATATCAATTAATCAGTATTTCGGTTCTATGAATGAAATAATCTTTCATTGTAATTCTATTGTTTGCTTTATTGATGGAATATAAATGAGATTATTGTTTGATGAGATTTATCATTCATTACTTCTAAAGATAGTACAGTAGCCCAGCTGCTAGCTAAATTAGTCTAAAGGTTTAGTGGTAGTAGTAGTTCATTAGGTCATTGTCATTGTGAATTATTATTTGTGCTTTGGAAAGATATATGCTTAGGATGATAGGCTAAATGATGTCAAGAATTTTGGCTAAAATCATAGGCTCACTATTTTCCCATTCCTCTTTTATTTCAATTTATCTATGACTAATGATTGAATTGAATTCAATCTATGAGTCATATTTGCATACTCTTTTATTTGACTGGTTATGTGTATAAAAGAGAGAAGAAAAATCTGATTGCTGGCACTCTTTGATGGTGTAGTAGTGATGCTAGGTAATGGCTATTCCGGCCTTGACCATTGGCTACAACTAAAATTGCCATAATTTTATCATCTCTTTTAACGGACCAATGATTTCGCTTGTCTAAATTACTTGAAATAATTTCAATCAAACCGTGCAATATCATCTTGTGACATTTTAAATATATATATATGTATCATCCGTAAATGCGATTGATTCATCAACAACAACAACGTTGCAATTTTCTTCTCATATCTTTTTTTCCTCTTTTGATAAAAATTTTGTTATCAAAAAAAGAAAGTTTCCGTTTTCCTTTCCTTTCATAATTTTCCCGTCGTCGAATGATTGATCTCATTTATTTTTCTTCATTTGTCACAATATCCTGCCAGCTGACATTCATTCAACTAAGCTAAACTATCCTATCCTTTTGTACCTTTTCAAAAAAAGACATCAAATTTTTCATTTAATTTGATTATTTATAATTTCAATTTAACTTTAATTGATTTATTCAATTAACTCTTATCTTTACTTAGGTCTTTATTTACACCTTTAATATTTATGTCTGATATTTACGTTTAATGTTTTTATCTCTGAATTTAAATGATGTTTTCTCTAAATGATACATAGCCTGAAATAACTAGTGAAATAACTAAAATATCTGTAATTTAATGATACTGCCAGTTTGGTAATAGATTAATCAATGATACCATAATGAATAGTATTTAATTGCTCTGGAATCATTTTATCTGAGGAAACGATTAAGATATCTTTGAGCAATGATTAATGATAAATGTTTACTTCAATTTAAGTTGCAATTTAGCCTAAGTGCAATTTTTCTTAAACAGAATTTTAAAAATTATAATAATATCAAATTTTTTAACAAAATTTTAATTTTTATTTTATTAATTATTTTGCATAATTAATCAAAGCTGTCTTCTAACTATTACTTCTTGATATGCAAAAATATTGCTAAAACTATTAAATTATGTTGAAAAAAAAAAAACGGAAAATTAAAATGATCAAAAGAAATATATGAAAAGATAGTTCGAATTTAATTTGAAAAATGAATTTCAAAGCTATGAAAAATAGAAATTTTAAAATATTTAAATTGTAGGAAAAAGAAATGTAATTGAATTTGTCGTAAATTTATCTATTTTTTTCTCTTTTTGCTATAATTTTATTTTATAAACAAAAGAAATTTAATTTTGAATTATTTTATGAAATATTCTAAATTATAAAAAAAAAAAGAATATATAAATTATAAAATAGCAAAATTATTTTATAATTAAAATATTTTAACTAAAAGTTGAAATTATTGTAAATAAAAAGAAAACATATCTGTGAGAAGAAATTGAAATGATCATCCGATTTATCTCATGTTTTATTCAAAATATTTATTTGCATCAAATTTGCTTAGGCTTTTAGACTATAAATTAAAATGTCTGAATCATTCGTACCGATAAAAATTTTAAACGAATTTCGACTAATTTTACAGGGATTTCGATAGAAAGAGAGAGAGAGAGAGAAAGAACGAAGAAATAAGAATGACGGATCATTTTATTGGTTTCAGTTATAAGTGGTGAAGAAATAAGAATGGAAATAAGAGACTAAAGAAATATGGATGGAAATAAGAGACTAGGCTTCATCTTTGATGGGTTCTGTTCGTTTCAGTCCTGATAAAATTTTCGATAGAGGAAGATTCATATTCTCTGCTAAAATGACATTTTTAGCCTATCTTGATACTAATATATCACCAATATGAAATGATTTTCAAACATTACATTTACTGATATCTGTAGTGCAATCATAATTTAAACTTAAGCTATATAATTTTCAAACATTACATTTACTGATATCTATAGTTCAATCTTAATTTAAACTTAAGCTATATAATTTTCAAACATTACATTTACTGATATCTATAGTGCAATCATAATTTAAACTTAAGCTGTCATAAAATTGAGGATTATAAGTGTATATATTTGTTTGTATACCTATACACATCTAATTATCATTTACCTATTTAAATAAACTTTTTTGAATATATTTGTGGTACTGATTGTTTTATTTACAACATTTCAGTAAATCTCATATTTGTTTATTAATATTTGGAAAATTTAAAATAAAATTGAATAAAAAGGAAACTTAAAAATTAACAAAGTAGAAATTTTCATAAGAAAATAAACAGTGAATTTAATCAAAAATATAATTCCTATTTTATAATTATAACTATATACTATATAAATATACTATATGTAAGTTATTTTTTTTTGGTACCATATTATTTGATTAATTCAAATATAAAATTAAACATTCGAAATTTATTGAAATTTAATTAATATTTAGCTAAGGTCAACGTTCACATTATATATGCTTATGTATATATATATGCACATACATGTATACACATATACGTATAACATATACATATAATATTTCAGTGACCTAAGTTATGCGCACTTTTCCGCCGTTCTCCTTTTCCTTAATCTTTCCATCACATCAGATCATTTCTATCAATTTGTTTCTTCTTCCTCTTTCTCTTCTCTCTTCCTCTCTCTCTCTCTCTCTCTTCTCTCTCCAATTATTTGATAGTTTTATGAGGGTAATTAGGATTTTATTTTTTTTTCGCGATGATCGTTATCATTGGTCAGTTTTGAGATATATTTTTAGGATACGGCAATCGGATGATATACTGAATTAATTATATTGTTATAACATATAATTCGATCACATATTTATTTATTGATTATTATTGAATTTTTAATATATTAAATTTTGCTTCTTTTTTTTTTGCCTAATTAAAAATGTTTCATTAATTAATAATAAACAAAGATGACTGATTTTTTGATATGTTTGAATGAATTTTAAATTTAATTTGAAATGCTTTTTGAATTGAATAAAATTTATTTATTTTAATCGGATGAAATTCATTTGGATCGTATGATCACATATATAGAATTGGTGTGATAGAATAGTAAATTTGTTACAGTTGCTTTGTTTGTATTAATAATCAGTAATCAATAATCTTTCACCTTTAGTAATCAATAATTAATAATCTTTCATTTTTGGTAATCAGTAGTCAATAATCTTTCTCTTTAGTAATCAGTAATCAATAATCTTTCATTTTTGGTAATCAGTAGTCAATAATCTTTCTCTTTAGTAATCAGTAATCAATAATCTTTCATTTTTGGTAATCAGTAATCAATAATCTTTCATCCTTAGTAATCAGTAATCAGTAATCCTTCATCTTATAATTTCTAAATTTTAACAATTTTTTGTATTAGTTTACTTAGATTAATTGATTAATTTTAATTTTCTTTGATTAAGTGATTAATTTTAAAATTTACTATCAAATTTTAAATTGTAAAATAAAGAAAAAATTACCTGCAATTTCACCTGCAAAATTGCCTGCAATCAATTTATTCTCTCAACATCAATTAATTTACACTTTATCTCATTAAAACATTTATTTATTTTATTCTTTAATATAATTGAAAATAGTAAAGCTTTTTTTTATCAGTAAAATTATCAGAGATGAAACATTTTATTCTTTTGCTGTTTTCTTCTTTTCAATTAATTATTAATAAGTAATTTACTAATAGGTGGGATATACATAGTTGTAGTGATAAGTTGATAAGGTGACAATAAGAGAGAAGAGAGTGGTAGGAAGTGACGCATTTTAAGGGAACCGTTTCCCTCAACACTTTATGCTTCATTGCTAAATGAAATATGTCTTATTGAAATTAGAATGTATTTATTATTTCATTCTATGGCAAATGCATTACTAACAATAAGTGAACAATCAGATAATCTTTCTTTTCATTTTTAAGCTTTCATTGAAATTCTCCTCGAAATTGCTTTAAATAAATTTTTTTAAACTTCCGTTTGAATAAACATTATTATTATTATTATCATA
>CAKAEH010001609.1:0-42560 GCA_916381525.1 Cercopithifilaria johnstoni | reverse complement strand
TACATACTATATATAACTCGACCATTGCAAAGAGTAATATAACTGATGAGTGTTGACATAGAAATGTATACTTGACCAGTATGTCGGGAGTTATCGAAAGTAATTGAAACCTAAATAGTTAATATCAGCAAGTGCAAAGTGAAGATTAAGATTTGGAAAAAACCAAAAAAGTATCATTGAATACTGGATTTAAGTGATTAATGCATTCAATTTACTTGTAGCAGTTTTTCTAACAAGTGTTTACTAACAGCTGAGTAAAAAAACGAAAGCTTAGCGGGAAGTAATTTACGAGTGCGGTTTAGCAATTCAATAGAAATGATAATCAAATCACAAAGTTCGATAGCCACTACACTACAAATAGGAAAAGATAGCAAATTTTTCAAGACCTAATAAAATTTCACCTGAATTAAAAAACACTCCGGTCGTTTATCAGTCGAAATCGCATTAAAATGAATGGTTCGTAAGTTGAAGCTTAATACACCTTTCGATATAATCAGAGCATCCTCAGGTTTAAATGTGATTTGCCGCTTTTCAAGGAATTTTTTCAATGAGCTTGCATTTCGACGGACTTCCTTCACTTCGTTTTTATTAAATTTCAATAATACACAATCTACAAATGTGTTACAACAAAAAACTGAAAAAAGTTGCAACAAAAAACATCTGTCTGCCAAAAAAAATTTTACTTCTCAGTGATGACCTTTCTAATCATATTCTGGACAACCACGCGGGTATCAAAAGGAAATTTTTTTACATTTTGACGTATGAAAGGACATATGAAACAACTTAGTGTTTTAAACTATTTCCTCATTTCTTAAATTTCTATTAAAAGTGCTGCCTCCATATAAAAAACGTAAAAAGATAAAAAACTGTACGCAGTCATTGCAAAAAAATTCCCAAGTAAATATCAGTAAAATTTGAAATATTATACATAGTTTTAACCAAATACTTCCTTACCGTTAATTTCTGAAATATCGAATTCATAAGTATCGTTGAAAACTGTCACATTAGCAATTTTTTGCAAGCAAAACTGCATTGGTGGTATGTCATCAAAGGAAATGCTGCTAGTAAATTTCGGATCATATACTTTAACAGGAAAATAGTTGTCCTGATCTTTTAGCGTATCATATGAAAAACTGGCGAATGAATCATCTTTGATCGAATAATACTAGAACAGATATATATATATATATAGCATCAATACGATTTATTAAAATTAAAATTTTGAATCGTTTTTTAGAAATTAGCTCCTGAAATCTCATGGAATCGATATTAATAATTGCTATCTCTCGAAAATTTTCAGATCTGCATGAACTACAAATAATTTATGATCGTAAAAAGAAAAACTTACAGCAACAACCATAAACGCAAACTGATCAATAATATCAGTGCCCGTGAAAACAGAATACCGACCAGATGAAGGTGGATAAATGAGTGTATCACGCTCATCATTCCAATTTTTCAAAAATTTGTGCCGGATTACTGTGTTTGTTTCATCCATAAAATCAACATGCGAAATACGCAATTCGGCAAAAAGTACTAGCTGCAAAGAAAACCATGTAAATTTATTAAGTTAATAAGAAATAATTGATAGCAACTATCTGCGATACAGGTGATTGCTACAAGTGATGAATCATGGTTTTCCCAATTTATGTATTTACAACGTGATTATCGGCAAAAGTATCTAAATTTTCAACTGAATTATATGGCAGTTGCTGTTGATGCATACAACAAAAACAATCTCGGTACCGTTTGCAGTAATCATCTGCATAATGCTCTCGATTTACTGAAACGCAATTAGAATTTATTATTTATATCTATAAAGTTTTAATTATCTGACGGACAGAAATGTCATTAAATTGACGGAAAAAGGAAACGTGTACAGCAGCATATTAACTCCCCCCTTCTTGCTTCTCTCTAGCTTGCCTAATATAAATATTGACTTACTTTTTATACAAGAAGTTTTCCATATCAATTTTTTAAAGATTTTGCATTAATTCATTCACGGCAACAGACATGTATCTTCATAATCTTAATCATTTTTTTTCACTCAATTATTTCATTTTAGTAATTTCTCACAAATTTTCTGAATGATTTGAAAATTTCTATACAAAATGAGTGCTTTTGAATTTAGTGCGAAAATGCTTAAAATCATGGTACCAAAAGCACTTTCTATTTTGCATGGAAATGGAACCTCTTTTTTCTATAAACTGAGAAAATCCGAGTTATGTTCGATATATATTTCTTACAAATTTCAAAAATATTCTCTCATACTCAAGTATGACCACTCCTTAAGGAAGTATGAAAAATTAAATAGGATATAAATTTGGAGAGAAATATCATATTAATTTCAACCACAAAATTAATCCCAGCACATTAAATACATGAAAAAATATAGTTCTTACTTGTATAGAAATAAAAATAATTTTGAAAATCTGTAAGACTAATTTGAAGGGAAATTGATGGCGCACTTTCCACTTCGTTATCGGATCCATAAAAAAGAATTGCAAATGTCGACGTAGACGCTCACCATCACTACGATCTGATGCTGACAAAGTCTCCAGGATATCTTGCTGCACCCTGCAGAAACATTTTTTTGTCCCTTTATTTGAACTTAAAATATTACTGGATAAATCGCAAACCTTACTTGAAATCTAAACAGCTCTTGAAAAATAGGTAAGAAAATTTGTAACTTGAATAACAATATTTCAATGCCGCTTATCTGTTATTGATGAGAATAGAATATTAATCATGAAGGAAAAAGCGAAAAGATTAAAAGAACGTATACTATTAGGACAGTAAAGATATCATCTGATAATTCCACTAAGCAATCAGTGTTTTCAGAACGACTGATTTACTTTTCTGAACCTACTATCATACTTTCTTTTCTTTTTTACTTTTTGATATCCATAAAGTACCATAAACTCTTTATTTTTTTCTTCAATCATACAAAAAAGTAACCGATTAGGTCCGGATGATAATGATGATTCCGTACCACTGAAATCGTCACTCGTTACTTGTTGTTGTTCATGCATCTATAAAATATCGAATGGTACAGGAAAATATGTAACTACACTGTTGAACCAATCAATGGTCGCATGACCGATCATATCCAAATCAAACAATTTATTCGAGATTTTAAGAGACAGAACAAACTTTCGAATTATACGAATGCGTAAGATAAAATAAGCGAAATACGAAATAAGCCACATATAAATGACGATAATTACAACTAACAGGTTGATTTTGAGATCATTAATCCTGATCTCGAGAAATGAACACAACATTGAATGGTTAAAAAGATGAAGCGAATCAGGAATGTATATGAAAATAAAAATCATTTAGGATTGATGAGATTTCCAACTATTATTTTTTTGCTGAGTACCAATCATTTCAAGCAGAAGAGCTTATCTAAATTATTCGACTGTTCTCCTAAAGTTAGAAGAATGGATGGGTGTCGAAAAGAAAAATACTTCATACTGAAATATGCAATGATGATTAAAAGCAACTGCCTTTTGCACTTATTCGACTTTGCTACTTTCGTACTGAAAAGTAAAACTGATGATATTATAATATCATTCTTATGGTCATTTCCTTGTCAATATTTTCTGCTAGAAATTTATTCGCTGTTACTTCTAAGATTAAAAAAATTTTCAGACCGAAAGCGTGTTTCAGGGGGTCATATCATTGAGCAGTGAAAAGAGTTGGCAATATCAATAATGCATTCGATCCAGGTAAGTATCTCGGTAAGACTTGATGTATGGATCGATTCCTATGCTACAAAAATAAACAACCTATTTCTTGCTGAAAAATATGTTTCATAGTTATGGATCTTAGGTTTAACTAATTAAAATAATGATTTCAAATTTGCGAAGTATAGTTATAATAATTTCAAATTTGCATTCCAAAAGTGCGATTACTTTTGTAGCAAACAAATAACATCGTATCATTAGCATAGCATTTTTGAATCACTTGTCACAACATCCCCCTCTCTATCTATCTATCCCTACCTTTACCTCTATCACTAAATGGTAACTGATATTTGATGAGTCTGCAAAAACTAAATTTGAAAATCCAAAATTAGTCTTACAAATACAATCGAATTAATTAAGGTAGCTTGTTGATTTTCAGGCTGCATCGCACTAGTGTAATTAGCAAGTTCTAGAATTTATTTCCAGGTAATTATTTCCAGTGTTTGCAAGCTAAATTATATTGTAATTAAAAAGCTAGACAAAGCCAATTTAATTAAGCTCATGCTTAACAATCACAATAACAACAGCAACAACAACAATAGCAGCAGCAACAATAACATAGTCATCTTATTTAATCACTTACAATAATTATTAAATACAGCACACCACCAAAATCAATTGAATCCCAATTTTGTTTGATTGTAAATAAGGAAGGTTGGTGATACAAAACAGCTTACGTTATCACTAGTCATGATTATAATGCTGCTATTGGAAAAATTTCTCTTATTAACAGATTTCTCTTATTACTAAAAAATTTCGCATCATTATCAGTAAAATTTATCAACCAAAATGTTATTTTTCCAATCCATTCTCACTTTCAATCCGTTCTCATTTCCGTCATTCCAACACCATTATTGTTCATCCATTACTGAATAATAGGGTTTTGAATCTTTTTCTTTCCTACATTTCTTTCTTTCCCATTACCAGATATCTAATCGCTTTTCTGGATGCAAAAGAATTTTTTGGATTAATTCGAAACTTTTTTTTATACTTCTTATTTACTGTTTGCAAACTACTATGTAATAAAATAGGAGTAAAATGTTTGATATATATTCAAAAATACAATAAATGTAACCTTCTCCATTACTCAGAAGCATTTTTCTTATGCTTATTAACTTTAACTTTAACTACTATGGTTTATAACTGGAATGATTTCGAGTTTAATTAAAACAGCAAGTAAATCAATTAATTATTGAGTTAGGGACTTAAAATTATTTCGAAACTTTTTCTTCATATATTGTAGAGCATATATATATATATATAAGTACTTGAAAAAATAATTCCCGATATATCAAATCGTAGTTAAAAAGTACAAGACTGTCATCGGCTAGTAACTATCACTATCATTATTTCAACTCTAGCTTTTTTATTTCAACTCTAGTATCTCTAGCTTTCCAATATTTTACCTTTTATTATATATGTTAGAATACATACCTACACACTTTCTACATCTTCATTTTCATGCCTAAATTTTTCGCAATATCAAAAAAGGTATTGTGTCGTAGTATGATCGCTCAGGTTATTTATCACGACTTCAGCTGCTCTCCTAAACTCTTACCTATTTTTTCTATGCTGCAACTCCGAAATGAATAAACAATTACAGCAACAAAAGCAGTTAATAAGCTATGGATCGAAAAAAGTTATAACTTAATCTAAAACATGAGCATTCACGGACTGGGATTTCACTGAGTAATCTTTTAGGAAAATTAACAAAGGAGATAAATCGTACAATATTATCAACAAATGGGTAAGTTTCCTCTATTAATAAGCAAAAATTTGGAGATTGAAAGTATTAATGAGCAAAAATTTGGAAATGTAATACTGCAAGAAGATATAACTTGGAAATTCACAAAACAAACACCTTAAAATGAAGTTTCATTTCAATCACATACTATTTATATTCATATAAAAACAACAAAAAAAAGTGAGCGCCAACTTGAAGCATATAAAATTGACTTTCAGCATTGTATAAAACCACTTTATCTCTATACGTCATAAGCTCTGAAGAGAAAAAACTAAATCTACCAAAGAACACAAGATGCATCACAGAATCCTGAAATATATGATCTAGGAATGCATAAAAACTCATATTGCATTCGTATTCAAAAAACTCGTAATAAAGAAATAAAATTCTCATAAAACTTCAAATTATGAAAGCATTAAAATAAGTGATCTCACAAATTATATCATATTTCTTCGTTGCAAATTCGGAGGTCATGAGATGAAAGAAGAAAAAAAACCGGACTGCAAAAGTTCAATATTAAACACAAGAAAAATTCAGAAATTGAGTAAATAATAAATCAACCAGCTAAGTCAGAATTTCCATCAAAACTTCACTCAGCTGGTCAAAATTTTCACTAAAACTCAACAAAATATTTACCACCAAATTTTGTCTTCCTACAAAGTCTTAAGAATCAATCAGAAATTAACTACAGCTCATTCCTATTCAACCATTAATAAACTGACCTTGTACTTGCCATTTAGCAGTAATTCCCCCACCCCCAACAAATAAATTATTTATCATTACATTAAGAAAAATAAAAAAATTCACGTCCTAATAAGATTATTTATAGAATTTATCGAGTCGCCAGTTGCAAATGTCGGATCACTTATTTCTGTAGTAAAAACGTTTGCACAATTTCCTGATAAATTGACTTCATCGCAAAAATAACTCAAAGCTGACCAAATACATTCGTGTTCAATTCGAGATAGAAATGTTGCACGAAGCTGAAAATAAAGTGACAATTATTACCTCAGATAAAAAAATTTCCATACTTCCCTTTATCTTCAACAATTATTTCGAATGCATCATTTGCTGGAATTATGCCGTCAACGCTGCTGTTTAAAATTTACGAATATGCCATCAGCCTATAATTTCAACCTAGCCATGATAACTCGATTCGATGTTGACAAAAGCAATATAAGCAACAATAAGAAATTACACTAAGCCTAGTAAAACATATCGCAACAAAAAATAAGCAAATTTTTGTAAGACAATCATCGGTTTTGTGCAGCGATGCATTATTTCGCGACTATTTAGAGATTCACTTTTTAAAATCTCCTATTTTTAAATTTGCATTATAAAATTTTTGTATGGCTAACTTATTAGAATTGTTCTCCATACTTATGCCGGAAAATATGTGAGTAATCTAAAAACATCCTTGCAATTAAATTTCACCGCATTAAGTGTGCAGCTACAGATGAGCAATTTTAGAAGTCAAATTTATCTAATTCATTAGCTTTATCAATGCCATAAACTTTCGAAGATGCATGATTATAACGTTCACAAGTTGATGATAACATGGACTAATAAGGCTGACAATGAGGGAGCTCATATTATTTCGCTCATATGATGTGCTAATAAGAGAGGCTAACAATACATTTCACAAGACCTACAATAGAGTTAATCAATATCACATTAAATAATCAGCATTTCTTTTTATTCCTACTATTTATCAATTTCTAACGGATGTAAAACAATCACAATCTTTGGCCATATAGAATTTTTAACTGAATCAAAAAATAATCTTCAGAAAACAAATATTTTGAACTACTATAATTGGGGAGAAATTTCAAACTCACTTTTGATCCTATTTGGATGAATATTTTGAGTCAATAATATATCCGTGACGAATATTTACACACGGAGAGGAGAATATTTTGCAAATTCAAGTATTCTTATATTGATAAAATCAAAGCAACAACCTGCAATTCCGCTGTACTGATCACATTTGGATGAATATTTCGAGCCAATATTGTTTCCACAGCAAAGAGCAGAATGAAATCACTCACTGACGCTGTTACCTTTTCATGAAGCTAAATTAAAAAAAATCAGTTTAATGAAATAATTTGAAAATGATGTGCATAAAAGTTTTAGGAATTTTATTCTGTAGGAATTTTGCATAATTAAGTACTATTGTAATATTTCCCAGAAGCTTAATATATGTTACAAGGACTTGCAGAGACCATTCTCTTCTTTATATCATTTTAATAAAAAATAAAAAATTCAATTTTATAGGAATAAATCATCAATGAGCCAAAGTCAAATATCAGTAAACTGAAAGACAATATCCCATCAAATTTTTGCTGTCATCGATTCACTTTTCCTTCGCTCTTGGCTTATCTGCACTATTGGATAAATTCAGAACCGGTAGAGTCATGCTCCTCCGACCACAATCACTTAAATCATTTGACAAGGCTTATATCTTGTCAATAGATTAACTCTAAATATAATCTGCATTTTATCGGATCACCTACCATTTTTAAAGTTTTACTTGCCGCAACCTTCAGATCGTTCATTTTTGCACCAAACAAAGTTTTATTGAAACCACAATCATCAAAAAGTTGTCGCAAGTCATGACCAAACCGGAACAGTGATATGCTAAGAACATTTGCCGCAACAGATGGGCTTGGTCGCTGAAAAGTGTTTAAATGCTGTAATCAAACTTGAGTGAGAAAAGTCAGTGTGCCTTCATATTTTCGACCAGTATCCTTCTTGTATGACTGTTATTTAAATTTTTAGGAAACTACGAAATAATCTGAGAAATATATTCTAAATTTAGTAATTAATTTTTGACTTTTCAATGCATTACGAATTCCTCCCTAAAGATCATATAATCATCATCAACGATCATGACTGTAGATAATTGATAATATAACTGAATCAGCTGTGTCAACCTCTCTAATTAGGCAATTTTTGCGAAGAAAATATTAAAACATGCATTACTTTATTTGGATCAATTTGCAACATATTCCGAATAACTGCTTTTATCGAACAATCCATCTTCCTCGGTAATGGCGGCAGTTCGCACTCCATATATTGATCACTTCTCATACGACTGTAGAATGGATTTGCTCTGCAAAATGATTCGAAGGTTTTGTTTTGCTTTATCATGATTTTGAGCAATTTAAACGACCAAGTTTGTAGGAAACTAAGAAATAATTTGAGAAATATATTTTAAATCTAGAAATTGATTTTTGAGCTTTCAGTGCATTACAAATTTCTCCTTACAGATCATACAGTCGACAATCACTGCTATGCATTTAATTACGTAATATAAAGATATGTATCTCACTTTAGAATAATTTGCATTTAATTAACCCACTAATTTCAAAAGGAAACTGTTGCCTGGTAAAAATTTCGTATCCGACTGTAGCAGCAGCCCAAAGATCTGCCATACGAAAATCAACCCAATTGTTGGGAGCTGGGTAAGCACAACGGATCTGCAAACTTTTTGCCTTTTTATGCAGGCTTTGTAGCAACAGAATTCCAATGAGAGAGATCGGTTAAGTGAAATTAAAACTAGCATAAGGTATTGTGATTGCCGCTCCTTTAGCATACCTTGCTAACTTCAACTTCATAATTCAATGGAAGTAACATGACAGATATTTTTCCCAAAAAGGATGAAAAGTTGACCACAAAAGTTTCTATTGGATGACGTATTATGTGAGGAGTACTTCAAGAGATATGTAGAAGAGACAACAACTGAACATTACAAATTTATATGTTTTGAATTTTTTCAATCATAAAAAGTTTCCAAGTCAATTAACTTTTGAAGAAAACGATCAGAGGTCGAATAAATTATCAAACAATTTACTTCTGGAGCTCTTAATGCCAAATTTCCTCCAAGGTAAACTGTATCAGTATCGTAACGTACTTTCCAAGTCCCCGTCGCCAATGCACAACCAAAATCGCTCAATACCAAATGTGGAACATCATCTAAACAGGATATTTCGCAAATATAACATTTGAAAGACAACAGAAGAAACTTCCTGGAAGTCATTTCTAGAATATAAAAAAAATGACTGCTTAAAAAAAAGATATAGGATGCCAACTTTGAACTGAATGAAATACGACTTAGATGTGCCTAAAATTAGGGATTAGTTAAATAATAAAAGAAAAATTAATGAAAAACTTACCATCGGCATTAAAATCGAGTAGAATGTTGTCTGATTTTATATCACGATGACTAATTCGATGATCATAAAGATAAACAATTGCTTCCAGAAGTTGTCCAAACATAACTTTACAGAACCAATAATTTCTTTTATGTGTAAGTATATACTGTCGTAAAGTCATTCGGTACCTGAAATCTAAAGCATTATTTAAAATTTCTAGCAATAAGCTTCTGAAACATAAAATGAAGCAATTCTCTCCATATCTAACAAAGTAACAATTTGCTCTAATTTTTTCAACCCACCCCTTCCACTACAAAATAAGTAAAAAGTCAAGGTTAGCAAGAAAATCAGCAAAAATATTATGTAAAAATTAGCTTAAGAACTTTAAATAATGCAAGTTACTGAAGTATCGCAAATTATTTGCCTTCTCATAACTATAAACAATGTTTTCGGTTCATCAATGATCAATTCATAAAAGTCAGCTGTTGGCAGAGCTTCTGGGTATAAATGTCGAGCGTCTTCCAATACCGGCATGCAATCCGTGAATGCTTTATACATTTGTACTATATTTGGATGCGCGTGCGGCAAAAAGCTCATACTGTAAAATTTTTAATTTCCAGTATACTAACAGTGTTATTACGTGATTCTAATTTTTTCTTACTGAAAAACAATATGAACTTTTTACTTTTAAAAAATAATGAACATAAAAACTAATTAGAAAATGCTTACTTACTTGGCCATGTAACCAATGAGCTCTGGCGGTTTTTCGATTAATGGTACTAATTCGGTACCCATATCCATCCACAGATGTCTTTCTGACGCATCGAATTCATAATTATACATTATTTTCAATGCATATGGATATGCCTGCGTTTTTTATTCAAAGGTATTTGAAGAAGGAAAAAAACTAATGCAATGCGTTTCAAGCTATTCTTTTTTGTTTTTAAATTTGGATAAACCAAGAGAAGGGATTTGAAGGAAAGAACGAATATATTGAAGCTATGTATATTATTAATTTATCTAAAATCTAAATGGATTTCATCGCCTATAAATCTTCGGACTCTGCATATTCAGAAATAAACACATTATTTAGAGTTGTGCCGACAAAAGTTTTTTTGAAAAAAAAACTAACAACAATAGGATCATCCGTAACCGATTGTTTCCCTCGTAAAGATGAAGTGCGTGGTAAGTCTGTATAAATGCTGGAAGGGAGCCTCTCAGCTTTTTCCAACGTACGTATACGTGCTTCATATACAGCAGCATCACAACCGCAAGCAATATTACTACCTTGAAATTCAAATAAAATCGGTACTGCTTTATTAAGAAAAAAAGCTAAAGCAAGCTCCCTATCCCACTATGAAACTAACCTAGAAATCATTAGATTTTTCGGTTAAAATGTTCAGTGATGGATGTGGATGTAAGATAGTTTCCTTTTCGCCTACTTCCGCTATTTCATTTTAAAGTGGGAAAAGTATGCAGCAAAGAGTGAATAAGTGTTGATGAACGAGAAACAGAAATAGGGAAATATTTCAATAATATATATTAAAGTTCTCACCTATTTCGTAGCCCTCGAGCCTGTTGGGTATTTCTGCAGCTGGCAATCCGCTATTGTACCTCGTGTTTGTTAAAAATAACTTCTGAAAAAGAAAAATATATTATTACAGTCTTTCCAATCAATGAAACAGAGAAATGCAAAGATTTCTGACAATGAAAAAATTCTTCATAAGTAACTTAAACTTCTGCGAGTCGAAATCAGAATCAGCAACAAATGAATTCTGGAAATGCTTTTCAGACGTTTTATAACTGAGAAATCCATTCTTCCACATCTTCCACATAACTGATAATTCCTCTTATAGATAACCAAGCTCATTAACCAGGTAGCTTTTTTACCTCTTAGCAAATATAGATGAAAAAAATATACTTTAATTCTTTCCGAAGCTTCAAGCTTAGAATAGATTTTCAGTAGAGAAGTATGTCGCCGGTTGATACCTAAAAAATAATTGCTTCGCCAGTTCTTCTGATATCCTGTCAACGCAAATGGTCGTATTATAATTCGCCCCCAGAGCTTAAAAACAATCAGAAAAAATAAATTCAAAAAAGATATCTAAAACTTTTTATTTATTCAAAAGGAATTCGTTCAGAATTCAGATAACTTGATTCCGTTCAGTCCGGATTTATTATATATAGTACGGTATATGATGTGGCATCTTTCTACCAACAATGAGATAAGCAAAAGTATGGTCTTAAATGGAATGCCTTAATGATCAATGATGTTATATTAAAGATCAGTGATGTTACAACATTTCTCCACCGAAGTACAAAACTTGGACACACATCTCATCAATTTCTATTACTTCCGCAATGATGGTCGCAGAGTAAACTATAATATTTTAATTTCTTCCTGACGCCCATTTACTTTAAATTTAGAAACGTCAAAAAATTAAAAGAAAAGAAGAGTAATATAAAACAAACCGTTAAACCACGACCAAGCACTTCACTTTTTAATGCTGGACGACCATACCGCAGAATTATAGTACCAGATCGTTTCAATAGAAATCGTAGAAATAGTCGAAATTTACGCATTTTTCAAAGACCCTAGAAGAAAACATAGTCACTTACTTACATTTTCGGGACAACATAATGGCGTGAGATATTGAAATCTCATCAATTCTGGACAGTGTTAATGAAGAGTACAAGATACATCGTGTTATTCATTGTGCATATCCATATACGGAGAGCTTGAATCGGCCATGACTAACTTGATGTTTGTAGTTAAAATCCACCTTAATTTACTTGACTAAATTCATCTATAATAACACGGCATGCAAAAAAAAAGACAAAATCCACTTAAACTCCAAATATTATTTTACATTTGTTACTTAGCACATATTCGTTACTGCCGAAATTACCATTGAACCACAGTAAATGTAACACATGTCTTCCAGGCGCATAAAGAAAATCTAACTAAATTTTCTCGAAATTCATGGAAAAAATTTTAATTTTTACAATTAAAATCTTACTTGACGTATTTAATGATATCAGAAAATTTTACTTACGAAATTTAATTTAAATGATAAAACAATTTCCAAGATAAAAACAAATGAGTAGGAGGAATGCTTACCGACATAAATCCAGAAATCTAAGAATTTTCGCTCCCGCAACACCTTTAATTTAGGAATAACTGAGTTCGTTCAAAAACAGCTTTTCACCTGAGGTTCAATAAAAACATATCCCATGCATTTTTCACGCATAATCAATCAAGCACCTACTTATCCGCATTTTACATGAAATCAAAGGAATAGGTACACATCCGTATTTTCTACAAATAAGTGTAAGTTGCATGCATTACTTTTCACATGCAATCAAACGAATATGCATTTAGTTATATGTGTTTGACGTACTTCAAGTGCAAAATAGTAGACATTTCATAAACATCGTAAAAATACAGAGAATTTTAGCATCTAAATCTGCATTTAAAATCAAACAATAAATGCACCGAGAAGTGGAACAAATTATCAATTATCGTCAATGAGACATTAAATTGCATTCTGGCGGTAATCAAAGGCTTTTAACGTAGTCATTGCGATATTTAAAATGGTAATGAGGCAGGAAAAATAATGGGGTGGAAAGTGTTGTTTCTTCAATTTATTCCACTTGTGAACTCAACCCTCAAGATACAAAGAATCTCAACCTGACTCTGTTTTTTCTTTCCCTTTAGCCAAGTGAAATATGATAATAGTCATATCTCTTAATTAAGTACGGATTCAAGCAGTACTTAAATAAAGTATCTACTATTGCTGTGGGCTCATTTTTAGAACAATTTTGTTTAAACCATATCAAGATGTCTTGACTTTTAATAGAGGTGATAATGAGTCTCATTTTTCAAAACAAAATTGATTCCTTGGTCAGTAAGAGGTTTCATTTTTTGATTAAAGAATCAAATATGCATAATTAATAATGGCTGAAAAAAGTTATTGGAGACTTTATGTAAATCTATCCGCATTAGATTTATTTTTCAGCTATGCCTAACTCTAAAAAAGCCGTCAGTAAGCAGTAATTTATGCGTGTATCTTTTATATCTTTTACGTTTAGAGACCTCAGCTAGTGGTTTTAAATCATGAACAATGATTTAATGTCCAATATGAACAATGTCCAATACGTGATTAATTGGTTGCGAAAATTTTTTCTTTGAATGAAATAGCTACATATATTGTTTCATATTTGAATATTGGGATGATTCTATCTTCAATAATTTAATAGGTATCTCGAAAAAAATTGTTACTTTCATTTCATTTATCTGGATTAGCAATAATTTTGAGCACTCATTTTGAATGATTATCTATGGACAGTTTGAGAATCGAAAATCTAACGCTTTCAAGATGTGTATATCAGAATTCGACGAGTGAACATAGTTGTCCATTATTTGTACCAACTAATTTTGCTATCTTTGAATAGTGTGACTTAAAATCTGAGTTTTGTCTATTAATTAGTAGATGCTATATCACTTATAAAGCATTTATGAAATATAAATGGTAACATTCAATGTTGGAAGAGCTTGATTGATCAGTGGTAAATAAACATCACCGAAAATTGCTCTTTTTAGAGCAAGAATTCATCAATACCGTCGTCCATTGCTTTTTCCTTTAATTTTGCTTCCTTCATTACAGTCAGTATTGTCCTTCTTCCTTCCTTCCGCTTTCCATCACTTAAATTGCCAAGTTCTTTCTCTTTAAATTTCCGTTATTTTTACATTATTTCATCGTTCATAGATCATGCATTGCGTTATATGTATAAAAGAATGTTTATCTATTATTTAGATTCGTTAAGTCATGCCAATTTCATTTTCCTTCCCAATAATTTTTAATTTCAGTTCTTTCTACAATATCGAACAAAAAACAATGCGAAAGAAGAAATAAATAAGGAGTTTGAATTTTTTTAAATGTCTATCAGATTTCTATGTTGAAATAAGGGGAGATGGAAATGATATGCAAATTCGTACTAGAACTGTTTGTATTCTGTTGAAATATTTACAACTACCAATGTCTTGTCCCAATGTAGAAATTGGAAGAGAAAAATTTGGAAGATAATCTTCTAACATTAACTGTTAAAATTTAGTCAAGATTGTATCACTTTGAATTTTGTGGTAATTTTAATAGTCTTTTAAAATTGACGACACTTCTCAGGAAATCTCTCCCACTGATTATCCTCCAGTATTTTGTCATATTGATGAAAGATTAAAGTGCTCTGTCTTCACTTCATTCTTTCACATCACCTCTCAAATAATGAAGTGAATAAACGATGCTGAGATAAAATCAAATTTTATAAAATATGAAGTGTCAAACAGTTGCAATAGCGTTTACATCATCAGACGTTATTATCGCACTATTAGCATGAGGATATTCGGGATGTTTTTTAATGGTATTCATTTATCAATGAACGGATTGCATTCTTATAGGAATATTTGTGTTGGATCGAAATCGTCAACATAAGCGAAATCAGCATCTGGTTGAGATCGTTTCTGTGTCATTGTTCCCGTCAGGTAGCGATCCTGTAAATATAATAAACTGCTGCATTAAGAAAATTTTTAGTCACGGCAAATCGTGAAATTTTATTTATTTTCAAATAATACATTGGCATAGATCCTAAAATTCCAATCTTGTTTAATTATTTCGCCGGATTTAATCCTGTTATCAACTATTTCCACATTGGGCTTTAATTTCTCATCAAGACACCTCATGGGAACTTTCGATCATGTTTTATGTGCTGTTGACTAACTTAAGTTACCTGTTTTCAGTTAACCTAAATTCGTCTATCATCAACTACTTTGGGTTAAGCACTTTGTAAAGTAATGATGGGCAACATAATCCTCTTCTGGCATGTTTGCCTGAAAATGTCAAGTGATATTGAATTGAGAGAAAAAAAGCAAAATTTATCACCGTTAAAATGAAAGATTGTAGGCTGTACTATGACAAAGTAATAGAATAATTGATTTATGTTGGTCTACCAGATTCGTAGCTTTGTACTGGTCAGGTGATGATGCAAAAAGTGATTTTAATTTCAAATTTTCATAGTAAAATGTACAAGTTAGTCAATTCATTTCTCACCATTCTTTTTTCTTAATTCATCCTTCGAGAAAGCTTTTAAAATGCTGTGATCTAACGAGGATATGATCGCCACCATAAGGTAACAACTACGAGGAGATGAAAAATTTGTATTTTAATTAGCAAATTCCTGAAACAAGACTAATTCATCAATTTTTATGCAACTTGCTTCTCACGTGCAATAGTACCAATTGAATTCACAATTTATTTAAAAATAATACATTCCTATAACTATTCATTCATAGTTAAAAAACACTCGCGCCTAATAAATTAAAATTAATTACAACACTCCAATATTAGCTAATTGTCACTAGCTAATTGTGTGAATATACTCCATATAAAAGATTGCTTTGTCTATTTCGTCAAATGATATTAATACAAATGATGAAAAAAATTTCGTCATTGAACGATTCTAATTCAAATCCATTGTCCATATTTCTCATATCATGCCAGTCATTAATATTCGTATAATTCTCTTATTTTTGTCTATACTTATAAGAAATTAACTAACAAAGATTATAAAGTACTGAAGGGTTGGGTTATTCGATCGATTTCATTGAAATTAATTTTTAAATTCCCAGTAGTTTATTCATAAAATGAAAATATGTACACATATGGAAGTTATCCAATAAACATTGATTTGCGACTGTAAGAGCGACTTAAACAATACCAATTCATCAACATTGCTAGGAGGAATTAGCCACAAAAAGTTATTATTATCATCTATTAACTCTTCCCTTTTTTGCTCTTTGCATCAAATAAAAAAAGTATTGATTGTTTATTAATCCCAAAATTAATTTTTCCGTGCTATTTTTGTTAGCAAAATATGTTATAACATTTATGCAGAAAATAACTACCCAAAATAATTTTAAAAGTCGAAAAATAGCACGATTGAATTAACTTTGGGATTAATAAAACACTTTTCTCTTTCTCTATCTTTCCGTTTGACATGTATCTAAATCAACAAATATTAGTATTAAATATAGCAGAGGAATTTACGGACAAACAGAAAGCAAACAAGCTTTACAGCATGCCTTTTTGCAAGACTGCATGATCTTTGCAAGTTATAAGATTGTCCATTGCACTTTTTTAGAACACTCTCATTATCTTAATAAGAGGAAATAAATAGGTGATTTATTTACTTTTTGATTTTTCATGCAAATTAAAAAAGGGAATGGAAGAGTCGGAGTATTCAGAAAATATTTTTAAATTTTGACAAATTGAAAATTATCCAATATATATTTGATTTTAACCAAAGAAAAAAGAAATAATCATGGAAATTCTATAGTGCCTCATGAATCGTAGAAAGGACATTAAATTCATTTATCAACTAAAACTAACTTTGTGTGACATTGACCAATAAAATTGATAGTTCTCTCTTTCCTTCTCCTGTCGTTTATTAAATTTCATAACAGAAACCGATGATAAATATCATCACATTTATTAATGTTACTTCAATTTATGAATTCTATAAATAATTGGAAATTGATGAAGGTAATAAAAGACAAACCATATCAGCGACTGGTATAGCATTAACAACTAATAATGATCGTCTTAATTTTTCCCTGAATGGATAACGTTGATGTTGAAAATATTGTTGTGGAATTACCACTCGTACACAATTACTGCCATGGAAGATTTCATCTGTCAACAATATCATACCAAAAAATGCCAATATTTTATGCATTACTGAAAATTAAATAAAATTAAATTTAAGATTTTTTATGGCAAGCTTTCTGTCACAATATCATATATTTTCAGCAATTTTGATTTGAATTTCAAAAGCTTCAAGTTACAGAAAATCAATTCATTAAAAAAAACTAAATTTAATTGCCGAAAATTAATTCAATATATTTGACAAATTTTAACAAATATAGTAAAAGTAACATTAAAGAAGATAGCTGAACAAATAGATAATCATGTTGATATTAAGGAATTATAAATTTGATTATAGATGATAACAACGGCAAATTGATAATGACAATAATAATGATAAAATATTAATAATAATAGTAATAAATAATGATGATAAATAAGTGATGATAATAATGGCTAATGGTGATAGTATTAATAATAATTAATGATAATTATAATAAAAGTGGTGTAATAGTGATTATAAATGACGATTAATGGTTGTCGAAAACTGCTGTCAGAATCAACAATATTAATAACTGTATTGATCAACGAAGTTATATTTATACTCCAGGAAAATTCATCATTTTTGAAACAACGAATATGGATATACTTATGCGTATGCATGTGAATAGCTCATCCAACATTTCTAAAGCATCAAAAAACTAATTGACTGATTACATTCAATTTTTTAAACTTATCTAGTAAAATGAGAATATTTGGATAAGCTATCGCCAAATTACATAGTCTTACTATTTGTTCCAACAATCTTCAACAAAAGCAGTTGAATGTATAAAATATTCATTACATTAGCATATCGAATTTAACGTGGGAGAAAATGAGAGAAAAAAAGAAAATCCAAATTATTTTAAAATGAAATTTTAAAGAAGAAATTGCTCAATGAACTTTGAAATATTGCAATTTTTTTTAAATTGAACATTTATAGTATTAAAGAATATTTTGACAATAAATATTTATAAAATTAAGAAATAAAAATATATTTAATATAAATGCGACAAGAAAAGAAAAAGTATTTTAAATGAGAGATAAAAGACTAAGAATGATGATGATATCAAGGAAAAGAAAAAATGGATAAATGAAAGTTTTTTGTGTGGATCGGATGGATAAAATGAAATGTTATAATGATGAAAATGGCTAAATGAAATAAAATTAAATGAATGAACGAAAACATAGGAGAATGAGATAATTCCAATGAAATGTTACATAGTTTAAGTTACAGCTCTATTCTTTTTCCGAAAGCAATAAATTTATTTGGATATAATTTTACGGATAAATCTAGAAATAATCTCTATAAGAGATTTAATTCGGAATAGCATTACCTATTTTACGATTCAATAATTCATAATGCGATTAATAAGTATATTATTTTTGAAATAATAATTCTTGATAATAATTCCAATCTCATCCCGTAAAAGATATCTATGCATTAATGTCAGCGACATATAAATGGGTTTTACAACCTTCCAAAAAGAAAATTAATAGAATTTTTATTGATTTATTTTCAAACATTACCGTTTTAATATTATTCAAGTTAATGTGGGAATTGTTTACAAAACCACATATTAACTCAGAAATGTTTAATCGAAACTTCGAAATACTTAACTTCTTTTCTCTCCAAATTAATATATTGGAATTTAGCGAAATATTTATTCATATTTTTTTATAAAAACAATTTTTTTTATAAAAACAATTGCATGTTGCAATATTTGAATTGGCATCATTTTAATGAAGAAAGAAAATATCATTGAGAACTTCGATAAAATCATTTTTTTAAAAAATTAAGTGACAACTAAAAATGTTTTTTGTAATTGCTGTTTTGATCGTTAATCACAAGTTATTTCCATTATTAGCTATTGCTTGATCGTTAATCGCAACTCACTCCTATTATTAGTTACTATTTGATCGTTATTCGCAACTCACTCCTATTATTAGTTACTGTTTGATCGTTTTCGCAACTCACTCCTATTATTATTGTTTGATAGCTTACACTTTTAATTCTTCATTCACCTATATTTGTTTATGTCGCTTAAATATATTTCTCGCATTAAAACAAAAAAAAAATGAAATAGACTACGAATTAAAAGATTTATCACATGCAATGTAAAAATTTGATACTTACTGTAAATGTTTATCAGATCAATTAACTAATGCAATGATAAATCCACCGTATCACTCACTATAAAATAGTTACTCACTAAACATTGATTGAAAAAGGAAGACGAAAAATGATTTAATAGCTGTATCATCAAACCAACTTTTTTCAATTACAATTATTTTAGGGAAAGAAAATGAGAATGAATGATCAAAGGAATTAAGATTAGAATGGATATGCGAAAAAAGTATCAATATTTTAACTTTCATTTTCAATATCACAAATTTACTATTATATCATTTTATTTCATTCTTTCTTTTTGTTTACTTTCTAATGAAATGAAAGAAAAAAAAGATAAGAATGATAATTAATTGAAATGAAAGTAAAAGAAGAAACAGAAAGCTTTCTTTTGTTTCCAGCTATTCAGTGAAAAAGAAAGTTGCTACAATGGTTTCCAATTTTTAAGCTTAATGAGAAGTAATAATGCTCATTAGGACGAAAAGTTTCCCTCATAAATATGAAATTAAGTGAAAAAGTTGTAATTTGTATCTTTCTAATGTTAATAAAAGAATACAAATACTAATTGTTGAATGAAATTATATGTTTATGTGAACGGAATGATGAAAGATAAATGGAAGGTAACAACAGGTAAGTTCTTCCTTTTCATTCAATCATTTTAAGATAAATCTCATCAAAACATTCTCTTCGGAATATCCTTTTCTTCGTTTTTGAAAACAAATTATCACCGAAAGAGTATTAAAATGGAATTTGTAAGAAAAAGTTGGAATTGCAAAAATATTTTTCTAATATTACTTATACCCTTTACCATTAATGAGGCCAATATATTTTGCTTTTAATGATGATAATATCCACGTAATTTTATTTGTTAGTAATTTTATATCAAAATTTTTCTTTTCGGTAAAAGTATTAGTGGAAGTATTTCGGAAGTTTATTGATTAATTCAAAATTCAACTGTACTCTGAGATTAGCATAACGCTTGTTGTCATCATTTTATTTATATTTATGTCACAATAATAGTATGATATTACTTATTGGTAAAACACATGAATTAGCTATTCAGGAATCATTCAATTTTTTTCATTCAAATTCAAGCAGTGAAACTAAAGATTGATTATTATTTCGAAAAATCCAACTATGCTCACAACTTGAATTTAGCATAAGAAACCAGCTAGCATCATTAAATTCATATAAGACTTAAGTTTCTTCCATTTATATCTGAGAAGAGAGACATGTGATAAACCCTTATATGATAATCCAGCGTTACTGATTAACCGAGGTGACGTCCATATTTTTGTGTTTCACTTTTCATTCATTTCTTGTAACATAACAGAAAATCAAACATATTTTCATCGATAAATTTACTTAAATACTGCAAAACAGCACAACTAAACATTGAAAATCATTAAGTTAAAAATACGACAAAAATATTTTATATGCAATCCGAGAATGTGAAACAAAAAGTTTAAGTTAAATAAAAATCTTAAAATATAAATTTCATTATGACATCTGAAAAATTTTTTCGAATATAAAATCCCGAGAGTTTCAGAGAAGAACTCTTGCAAAACATACTAAACAGGAGTAAGATTGGGAAGAATGTATTATTACAAATTAAAGCATGTCAATACAAAAGTGAAACTATAGAATAAGATTACTGTCAACACTAGCAAATCTGATACCACTTCATAAAATTAGAAACAGGTCATACATCCACAGAATAACGTTAAACATTCAATGGAACATTCACGAATCTCAAATGATCAACGAAAATATCGATAATTTATCGAGTCTTCAGTGAAATAAAAATGCAACTATTTATAATCTGAAATCTCTTATCATCAGCACTGATCATCAGCCATCCAACAGCAAATGATATTTTTTCATAAGTAAAATATTTGTTGAAGACCGGACCACCCCTTTTATTACACTAATTTCTTTGATTTTCTTCTACTGTATTTTTAATAGCATAGGAAAATCCCTCACCTTTATGCTAGGATTTTCGTCCTCTGATTATTTGCAAAATGCTAAAATCAACTGAAGTCTGTGACCAAAATGTCAAAACTATCTGAATTTAATAACCATTACAAAACTATCTGAATTTAATAACCATTACAAAGAATTATTTGTTATTAATCGTACACTGCGTTGAAAAAACATTAATGTGACAAATACGCAAACAGTTGCTTCCTTGTCATTTGTGAAATATTAAATTTCGAGAGTATAGAAGCATTTCTGTATTCTTTCCTTTCTTTGCGCATTACATAATTCATGAGGATAGAGGGAAAAAAACCTATCATTGAAAGGTTCGTCCTTCCCGATTTTTCCTGAAAGCATTAAATTCTTTTCTGTGCAAGCATTCTTCATTTGTAATTTCTTTTCTAATTCCTTCATAGAAAAGTAAAGTTATCATAATTTGATTTTGAAAAATTCGCTACTTAACTTATTCCAATTATATGTGTTTTTTTCAAAAAAAAGGGAAATCTCCAAAGAAGATTCGTCCTAATATCGATATGTAAAGTTAGGGATAAAAACTAAAGCTTAAAGGTATCAATAAAAACACGTGCTTCGAAAATAGACAGCTAAAAAAATCAAATTTGTGGAGCATTCTGTACCGATGTTTGATTACCATGAAATAATTAATTATCTCATCTAATAAAATATCGGAATAAGGGATATTCAGCCCCAGAAATAGAAATCATGTGCCACGCCACGTTGCATCTGAGTGATACTAAAAGTAGGGTATGGAAGCAATCCGAACGATAGTGATCGATGAATCAATGGATAGTTTAAGTTTTTAAGAATATTTGATAAAACAAAGAAGGCACTTACAATGAGGAGGATATTTTGATATATAAAGCAATGTGGCATATGTTTCATTGCCGGTTGATATAATCTGCAATATGCAATTAGCATGACAATGCGCGTCATTTTGTACGATATTTCCATCCATACATACGTTATATTGTGCTAAGTGAGACTGATTTTGTATTTGAATCTGAGTGGCTTACTTCATCAATTAACAGATGATGGCGGATACTTTGTCCTTAATTACCACTAATTAATGCAAACCGGATAGAAATTTTGTTCTAATTTCAAGATTTCGGAACTTTTCGGTTTGATGTGTAAAACTTGCAAAACTAGACTAAAAGTGATTTAAAAAAAGTGACAAGTCAAAATTAATCTTAAGACTTCAGATTTTTTTAACGGCTAATCTAACGCCCGGTACATAATTAGTCCACTGCTTTTGATAGATATGTTTCGAATATAGTAGTGCAATCTTTTAACACATCACACCCAGTGCTATTCATTGTTTATTTTCTAACCTCTGAAAACGATCGATACTGCTATTCACATATTCAACAACATGCAACCAAATAATGCATTCAAAATAATTTACATAAAACAAAATAATGTATGCAGTCATTTTATCATTATTACAAAAAGAGTTACAATTCAAGTATTTCAGCCTAAACAATAAAAACATGTCATCAATATACGCAAAAACTGGAAAGTATAACAGTTGGTGGTTAATTCAAAATATATTCATTTTAAAACCACAGCTTAGAATGGGATGTAAAAGAATCATTTTAAAGTTAGATATGATTTCGTTAAGTTCCTCTTTCATATAACAGCAAATAAATTTCACGAGAAGAAATTACAAAAAAATTAGCAAGTAACGAAGTAACGAACTAATTTATATAAGATTCAAATCTTTCCTTTCGCGTTCGTCGAGATCATTCTTCACGTCTTCTAACGTCATTTCTAAAAAGAATCACTCATTTTCTGAATTATCTAAAACCATTAATCTGCACAAAAATTTTTGCTATCATCTTGGCAACATTTAATTCGCTTAGGTTCTTAGATGATTAATCTATTATCTTAGTTCAGCTGATCATCAGAACATTTCAAATCCTGAAAAACTTACCACTACTTTGAACAATTTGTTCCAATGCATCCATATGCGGTGGCGTACTTGATCCTACACCAACGTAATGTATGGTTTGGGTTTGACCAGATCTTTCATCCATATAAACAATATTTACACCCGGTTGAGCTTCTAGCGAACTGAAGAAATGCGAACCATTACTGGTTGGAAGTAGACTAACACCATTTGATGCGACGATCGATTGCGATGCAAGGATTTCCATTCTTCCTGCTTCTACAGTAGTCGTTTCACTGAACGTAATATTTTCCATTACCTAAAAAATGAAACGAGTTAAAAATTGAAAAAATGGAATCACTGAAATGACCAGACGCATTATACTTTAAGAAATGACCAGACGCATTATACTTTAAAATCCCTTAAGTTGAAATTATTTACTGCAGTTTCTCTTTTTATACTAGTATTTGAACTACGAACGATTGATTATAATAAAAAGTCATACCGTACACACTACCAAACATGACCTTACAAACTATCAGAAAGAGTAGAAATCTTTTCTATTCAAAACCTGCGTCATCACGTAAATAACTGGTTTGTTGGAAGCTTTGGCAAGTCGTAATTCCACTAAATACAACAAATATTCATCGAAAAGTAGACGGATAAGGTGAAAGGAACCAAAGGATTGAGCGGAGCGAAGTGTGAGATCTCGTATTATCATTGAGCTACAAGTATTGTAATACTGTAATACAAATTGCAATGCTGTGATACAAAATGAGAATCACTGAAATGACTAGAAATATTATACTTTAAATTTTTTCAGATTTGTCTATTTTAACATAAATGAAATCAAGATAAAGAATAAAACAGGTGGGGATGAATTACTTCCATTTAAGCGAATAACTGATTTACCTGTAAAAAGACCAATTCTTCAAAAACTGTTTCGAAACGTCCGCCAAAACACCATAGGGCTTATCATGGTATTTTGCAAGCACCTGAAACTCAAACTCATGGTTTAAGACATTAATAAACAATTAAAAGCTATTTTGGTAATACTTTAGATGCACGCTATAATCTTCCATCTTTAATCCCAAATTCTACCAATTTACTATCACCAACCTGATCAACAACAGCTTCCATCCATTCAGCCCATTGTTCTAAGCTTTTCTGTTTCTGCAAATTTTCTCGAAAATCGGATTGAAGATTAGATACCAGTACTGGATCACAATCGCATATCCATCTAAAAATTTATAAAATTTTTGTCAAAACCTCACACAATCCATATGTGAACAATTCTAGCTTCAAACAGAATTATTTCATTGCTGCCAATGTGGTGTCAGCAATAACAGATGACATCATGTTCTTACACCATTCTTAACAGTTTACCAGGTAGAACAAAGCTCTTGGACGGGCTTCGAGTATTGCGAGTTGAGATCAGATTTGAATTTCAAATATAGAAAAAGAATCATTAGTAATGGACGAACCCAGCCTGGTCCTGAACACTAGCTATATCGACTCGGTTGAAGTCTTGAAGCATCTGATGGATTTGATCCGGCTTCTGTAGGACGCCACGTGCAGCAGATGCCAAGTGATTTAAAGAAGTATATCGCCTTAACGTTTGCGCCAATGTACGTACAGCGACAAGTTTCTTCTTCTGAATAACATCAGGAGCTCCTTGCATTGCTTTTTTCAGTTGCATTTCCAATGACTTCGCAAAATTACGAATTTGTAAAGTCAGTGCTCCTGGAAGTGATTTAATATTGAAGATTAAAACGTCGTGGCAAAAAATTTTTTGTTTTTTTTACAATGTAATTTGGATATTTTGATGAACCAACTTATTAAATGCAGATTGTAATTAAAAAACAATGCATAGCTTCGCCATCATCCTATTTTTTGCTCCTTTGAAAAAAAGAGTCCAAAAATTAAGATAAAAACAGAGAAACAATTTCGAAAATAAATTTAAAAATTACGAGGAAATTGCATAAACTAGCCTGATATGTTGGAGCTCAATACATCCGGGATCAAAACTTCGACAACCACTTGGTAAAATGAAAAGTCCATATTTTGGACGAACGCCTGCATTTGAGGTACTGTACACAGGCGAAATAGTTGAATTTGACTGAGGCCTTTCAACGATTTACTGAATGAGTCCAAAGAATATAATCAATTTATGCAACTGAATAATAATAAGAGTGAATTTGAGTGGTATTCATTATTTATTTTGCTTTACTTTAAATGGATAATAAGAAAGTTTTCGGGAAATCGGAGGTACTCAATGAACTATGCACTGTAGGAAATTTCAAACGCACTCATTGCTGGCGCAATCTTCATCTTCCACATCTTCCTGTTCATTTTCCGGTTGCCAGAAAGTTATCCAACATTCTTCCACCATATCAAAATTCAACTGTTTTATGCATTCCAAAACTTCCTGAAAACCATACTCGGATAAAAGTTCATCTCACCACTTATTCTTCGTTCATGCATCTTTAATTTATTGATCTTCGTCGATGATAACTTCACCACTACTGTTGCTGATTACCCAAAAAGCTTTCCTCTATATTAGAATACACGAAATATAAAGGAAATCCAGAAAAATTGGAACGTAACAATTTCAAAAATTTTGAATAAAAATATGATAGAATTCCTGAACTTACAGCGCAATTTGTCGTATAACTTTCGATAAAACGCACTGCATGTTGCAAACTTAGCCCTAACGGTTGCAGATAACTTTCCAAACCTTGCATATCGGGTATTCCAACATGCGGCACTTCACCGTCACCAAGAACTTCTCTGTCCATGTCTGAAATATTCTGTTGATTCATCTCTGCATCAGCTTTCTGGAAGTACAATTCTAAAGCGAAAGAGAATATGAAGAAACCTGTACAATTATCTCCGCCCATCGAAGAATTAGCATTCTGATTTCGATATGTACTGAAAGTACCATGATTCGATGATATGCTGTGTTCATAAGTAGACGCTGGACTTCTTAAAATAAAAACAGAACTTCCCGGAATAAGTCAATGATATGCGCAAAATACTGCATATTACGCCTGCAGTGCTAGACTCAACACTTTAATTCTTTCAGTAATACTTGACATCGTTAATTCAAACTTGAGACTTACGATCTAGAATTTGTAGATTGGCTAAGCGTTGTGTCTGTTTCCATACTATTAGAATTGCTTCGTCGAGTAATTATTGAATTAGATCCCAAGGTGGAACGCCGAGATGAGCTACCAAATAATAAGGAATAATTTCAATAATTATTAAAAAATCGACTAAATCCTCACGAACTAAATGAGACTTCAATTTCTTCTTTAAAAGTGTTGCAATTTAATAAAATTTATGCTTGATTTAAGTTTCGACCACTAGTTTCTGCCTGTGTCTTCCATTTCATGTTTTCCTATCGCCAAACTCCAACAAACTTTCAACTGGTTCCAGAAAAAAAAAATTCTTTACAGATAGCTTAACAGCCCGTAGCAACGTAAAAAAATTTTCCCGTAGCATGAATACAAAAAAACTTTTCGCATGAAAGAATCTATATCAGAAATGTAACGCATTGTTCTATTCTACATTATATTTCGATTAACAATTTATACTTACAGTGACGTATACCATTTAGTGTAACTCAGAAATCATTTAGTATAACTATCCGCCAATTTCCTGTATTCCTCGAATATTTTTAAGTTGAAATTTTCGAAAATTTTCGTCGCTTGCTTTCGAAATAAATTCATGAAGAAAATTTTAGCACTAAAATTTCTACTTTGCTATACCTTCTTGATGGTAACTGATTTACAGATTGCGCTGAGGATATCAACGATGTGGGGCTGTAATCTTCACCCAGTGCCATCGCAGCACTAGCACCTCGATTTAACGAAGAGTCAGGTTTAATTCGAATCCCGTAATAGTGATATTTGGAGTTACCGCGTGTGCCAAGCCGACGTGTACGTAAACCATGAAATACTGACCGAATAAGCTTCCCGAATGAAGCTGCATTTACTGGTTCGAGCTTATTTTCATTGCAGTGTCTAAAATAATTTTAGATTTCTCGTTATTGTCTAATTGAGATTCAGTTGAAAGAAATAATTGCGATACATTGTTATGAAATCCACGTTATTCAGTGTTTGATAAAACATTTTATCATTTAATAATGGTGCGGCAACATTCATGGAAAAGAGAATTTATAAAAGAATATTGTCCATCTACTGAGAACTCAAACAGTTCTTTTTGAATTTGTCAAAGTATTTGACACTTATTATAAAGAACTGACTACTGTACTGTGATAAGAGATAGCTTTCTTCCTGAAGCAGAACTTGGCTATGTTTATATGGTGATAATGTCCCTTATCAAATCTCTTCTTAACTTTAAGTAAATCTGATAACTTCAGTCCGAATGAAGAAAGTCAAATTTATTATATGTGTTTTATGTATTACAGGACTTTTATGTTCTAAAGCTCGACATCGAAATTTGGAAAATATAAATTTAGACAATTGCAAACCATATTCTGGAGTATTTTCTATTATATATTACTTCATTACTCACATAAATCAGCAGTAACTTACTTGATATAATGGCTGTAAAGAGTACAACGCGGAAGAGAAGTACCATCAGCTGGTTCATAATTATTAATCAACCACTGGATCTACAAGAAAAAGTTATCAAGAGGATAAGCAATGGAATAGTAATTGCAGGTTTAATTATTAAACAGTAAAGATTCTTCACACCTCACACAATTATTAACTAGCTGGAAACTAATATGTTATCTAACATCTTTTTCTGAAAAGATTATGAGTTCATTTTCAATTGAATTAAATGATAGCAAGATTTATTGATAAGAACCATTACTTTCAAAATGAAAAAAAGCTCTAAGCTGCAAGTAAAAAAAAATATGCAAATACTCCAATTCTACTGAAAACTTGGATACTTCAACATTTAAATAATTTTTCTGACTTAAATTACATTTTTATCTCCCTTTCTTGTTACAGATGAATTTCCTCCCGGTTCAAACAGCTGGCTGCATCAAACAGCCGGATTTTTAAGTGTTGTTTTTTATTTTTTGTTATTTGGTTTTTGCTAAAGTCAATTTAGGTTAAGCTGCAAAGAATCACAAGAAAATATATCCTTTATATGCTTTTTTGACCCTAAACTATTGATCTTATTCAAATGTGAGCATGCTTCGATTCTATCCAATGATTTCGTTGCTCACTTAGCTCTCATATTTAGCCACGCCCTATGTCCGTCAAACTACTGGCTCTTATAAAAGGCAGTTAATTATTTAAATAGCACAATTGAAAGTACGGTAATTTCAATAATCCTTGTAATTTAATCCGTTTTCCATCCGGTCTGACTAATTAATGATTACTTCTGTTTCTCCATTACCATTTCTCTCTAATCATCCTTTCACGCACTCTTCTAATCTTTTTTCATTTCTCAACAATCTTCATAAAACTGCATGTTACAGAATTATTAATGTAATTGCTACCTACTTAATCGTCTACCTTAATCATTCCTCATTTACCCATTAATCACCATCACTGTTATGACTTCTCTCACCACTTCATCTATTTTTTAGAAATCAAAAATTTCTATTTCTATATTGAAAACTCAACATATAGACACAATTGTATTATTGTTATTCTCAGTCATTGCGCTTATTTTATTATGAACATGCAAACAATGCAATAGTAAGGGAGATTAATTTTTACCATATTTAAGGCATTACTGCACATTTCACTCAGATGTTTAATCAAATTCATAGTTTTAAGAACGATCGTTAAGTTTGAAAACTGATTATAATCGTAAAATTGCACAATACAATAAAAAGACCTAACTCTAATTTTGCTTAATCATACTATACTAAATTTCTTCTTCCCAAGAAAATCTTATCTTAAATCTTCCCAAAATTTCGCGATAAGATCCGTGAAAATGGCATAATCAAAGTTATGAATCGGTAAAGGGGAATTTTTTTTTAAGGAAAAAAACATATGTAATGTTAATAGAAAAAAGAGGATAGTAAAAATCAATGGAAAAAAACGTATCAACAGTGTAAATATAAAGAAATATCCCAAAAATTATTCCTCCAACTTTTTCTATTTGAATCAGGGCTAAATATTAGTAGCGAAATCAAAATTAGCCACAAAGCCATCCTTGCAGTCATATATAGATAGCCTTAATGTCAGTCCTCAGCCTGAGCAACAAAGGCATACTTCGTTTTAAAATTAATCCCTATAAAAAATCACGAAAGCTTTCCAAGCAAAACATACAGTAGCAGGTGAAGCGCGTGTTGTATGACCCAACTGAGCTCCAACATCTTCCTCTACAGATCCTGGTGAACCTTGCTGTTGAATGACGTACGTTTGTTCTGTTGGTGAGTGTATCGGTTGGTACTAAAAGAAAGAAAATAACAATAATCTATAGGGAAGCTGCCAAAAAAAGAAAAGAAAAAGTTTAAGAACTGCCAATGGTTCCGATTTTCCATCAATATATAATAGGTTAGAGCTGTATCAAAGAAAGAGAAGAAAAAGAAATTTAAGAAACTTCTGATTGATTTCTGCTCACAGAATTTCCTGAAAATTTCAAATTCCCATCTGTTTATTCGCAATTAACACCAAACATAATTAACTTGATCAAAAGATAACGTACTGTGTCCAAAATTAATAACACATGTGATTTATCATAATTACCAACAAAAACAGAATTAGTCTGATTATTAGATCGAAAAGAATTTTCCGATCTAATCCATAGGGAGAATTATATTTTCAATACATTGCCCTTACAATCATAAGATGAAATCACGTTCATTTACTAGATTATGCTCGATCGCTTATGCGACATTTAGTGGATGCAGCACACCACCATCAAATGATATTTGCATTAATAATGAAACCACTTAGTGTATAACATTATATATGATAAAGGTAATAAGTTAGAATTAAAAACGAAGGACGATAAATCGGATTAACAAGAATTATTAATTTGATATGTGTTTATGTCAAAAAATAATATGCTAAGAGAAAAAGATAACAAACCTGATAATATGGTGGATATTCGCTGGTATAAACATAAGTAGCATTCCTGCAAGATACCATTTCTAGGGTGTAAAACAAAACAGTGTTTCAAATGTTTGGAGCAGGAATATGAATCAAATAATATATCTTGAAACAATTAGACGTGAATGAGAAGAAAATTGTAATAGCAACCGATGGGCAAAAATTATATGATGGATAATGCAGGAAGGAAAAATAGAGAATGACAGCAAAGATTTCAAGATATCTATGGTACATTTCTTAAGCTATATTATATAAAGCTTCTGAATAACTTAGCCTATTATCCCTCCTCTCGAGTAATTCTTCCTCACCATCATTCTCCTTCCGGTACTGAAAAGGAAATGCCCCAAAAAGTTTTGACTATGAGCACAAGAATAATTGTTATAGAGCTTAAAGTGCTTTATGTATATGCAACACTCCTTCACTTTTTTGCAGTTCCCCATAAATAATTCCGGAAATTGCACATTTTATCCGAAATCATTCTTTCTTAAATGTTCTAAACCTAGCAACATGGCAAAGAAGGCTACATACCAAAATGGAAACGATATTTGAATATGAAACCATATTACGCAAATTATAATATATGACACAAACTACTTATCAAAAATAACTGATATTATATAAATTATTTTAAAATGAAACAATATAACGGCATGAAGATGTGAAGTAAATTATTATAGGAAAAAAACTTTTTGCACCTGAATTATTCAACGAATTATCCATACTATTACGAAGCAAATATGTACTTTTCGTCCTTTTTTCATTTTTTATTATTATTACATACCACCAAAATATGTAAACTAAATATGCATGTTAGGCATTTCTTTGGCTTTAGAAAAGAATTGACCATAAACTATACAATTTTAATAAATCTAAACCCAGTATCATACTTAATAATCTTATTACAATGAAAGCAGCCCTAAAATATTGAGAAACAGATGAGGAAACGGTTCTCATGCTTATATGTAAAATGGACATGCTGACATTTGCCAATGAGAATATTTGTCATAGCTATCAACTTAAATTAAATTTAACTAAGTTAAATTTCAGCATACTAAGAATTTCGGTAACCAATAGATACAGTTTAAATAAATCAAACATAATATAAATATATTATCGAAATATTGCCTAAAATGCTTAGGATTATCCTTCGTCTCTGACCTACCATGCGGTACCATTTAGCAGTTAATCAAATGCTATATTCGAACTCACACACGACAGTTGATCCCTTCATTTTTTCCACATTTTTCTTTGTTGAAATGAATGAAAAAAAGATCAATTAATGTCATGAAGGAAATAAATTATAGAGATCCTTATAAAATCACAAAAACCTTATCGCTCCCTAACTGATCCCATATGCAGAACATCAAGTTTGGTTTTTTTAAAAAAGCATGAATAATTTTCAGTAGATTTAGCTTTACACTCAAAGCTAACGGAAAAAAGAATTGAAAATCAAATACCTGTCTAGATGCCCAGTTGGACTTCCTTTCGTCATCGACTTTACGAACAAATGTCTTGAATGTAAATGTGAAAAGGGTCCCTTTAAAGGGAAGAGTGAAGGATGCAGGTGAACTCGATCGGCCTTTAAGAGGCAGGATATATAAAGCATGGGAAGGGAGCAAACGATGAGGTGAGGTACATTATAATGATCATAATGATGACTAGCTCAGTGCGCGGCTAATCATTCACTCACACCTGCTCTAATAATATTTCCTTTCTAACTACCAATATCTCTTTGAAATTCCGCATTTTCGTTCATTTTCTTCCATTAACGCCTATTCTAAATGCGGATCCTATCAATAGTAAATAGAAAGAGAAAGAAAATAGTAGTCATTTAAAACAGAAAATTCGAAAAAATTGAATTACAACTTTAAATTTGACCAAGTAGAATTTAAAACTATTGATCAGCTAACAGGAAAAGTAATTGTAAGCTTACAGGGAAGATATTTTCTCAAGAACTGATAAAAATATATGGAAAAAATAATCCTTAAATTTTATCAGTTTTGATGTATATATAATATATATGTATATATACTTATTTATTTAATACCTTGAAGAATAAGCAATTTTCCTATTTCCGTTTTTTCACAAGCTTGAAGGAAATAAGGCCTAATATCTCTTGCTATTCGCATATTATTTTTAAAGCGAATCAGTCAATCGTTTAAAATAAGAGCTTTTAAAGCGTTGAATCAGTTAATTCGTTTTAAGCAAAATCATTTTTCCAAAAAAACTTCAAACTTAACTAATCATAGTTTAACTTAACTAATCATAGTTATATATATAACTATTTCAGGTCTTAGGAATTCAATTGTCCAACTTTTTCCATTTTCCGAAAATGTACCATTTCCTTTTCAAATGTAATTCAACATCCAAGTGAATAGTGGTATAAAATAGTTATGAATATGTTAATTCAGAGAATAAATTTTCTCAAAAAAAATTTGCAAAAGAAGGGAAAAAACTGGACGATAACACATCTTGGATTTTTCCAGTTAACATGGAGATAATTTGAATTAAAGACTGAAAAGAATAAATTGGATACTGAATTTTGCAACCAACCAATGTTGCCTAGCACTCATAACCCATAACGTGAAAATAATCTTAGTAATTAAGCGTTTGGTTACCAAGGTATCACATGGATACCTGACAACAGTAGTTAAGGGAATAGGGTAAGAAGTGAGCGGGTGCACAGAGGACGCAAAATAAAGGCAGGGAGATGGAGGCGGAATTCACGCAAGTTCAGAAGATAAAAGTAGCATGCATCAATTTCCTGCAGGTACTTTTATAATCTTTATGTATCCTTCCTTCTCTTAGTGATATATTATATATAATACAGAGCAACTGGTAACAACTATAACGACCACAACGATGAATTGTCGTCTCCTAGACGACCCATCATAGAAACCAAAACGATGTAATATGTAACTACTACTTCCAAAAATTCAAAAAAAACAAGAAACCTATGTGGAGTTACCATTATCTTCTTATTCTTCTTTTCTCTTTCTCTTTATCCAATTAAAAGCAATTCAAAATATACTTGCTTCTAAAAAAATTTGTATTTCCAAAAACGTCAGAAACTAAAGTTAAATGAAATCAACACTAACTAATAACTCTTACCAATATTTCAAAATTAAAACCATTGATCCCTATCGATAGAACGTAACAATTTTACCCTCTAGATCATCAATAACAGATTTCCAGACATTCTTCAGACAAATAAGGAGTCTCAAAATACCTGAAAATGGTTATAAATTAAGATGTAAAAATACATCCAATATATGTTAGCTTACTCAAGAGTAGAATGATTCTTTGAAGAAAAGAAAAAAAGACTTCTGAAAACTACACAGTATCCTATCCTAGACTTTTTTAATTGATAGCAAGTAAAACACAACAAAACAATAAAACATTAAATATCGATCAGATATAAAATACTTTAATATTTCATCTTTATAATTAATCATTCAGGAGCTGCAATCAAAAAATTTCCCAATACTACTAGCTACGCTATTTATCACTTCAAGCTGCTCTTCAGTCATTGCAATTCCAAGAATGTAACTCATAATATCTCTTTAATAAACACTTTTGAGTTCAATTATTCACATCATTCTTATATTAAAAGTTCAGAACATATTTAGTCTACCTCTAGAAATTCAAGAATTGGTTTCTTTTTAAATAACAGAAGACAATAACCAGTTGAGAGCAATCAGAAGAGAAAAAAAGTACCATTTTTTGAGAGAGAAATATTCTCAAGGCTGTTTTCCTACTTTCAATCTTAACCGGATACCATAAAGCTGCTATCGCTGTTGCTGCTGCTTCCTTGGTTACCGAAAATTTTTTGGTAAAAGCTTCAAAAGCTTCATTTTAAGGCTCGACATATTGACAGATAAACATGAATACATAGATACACATATGCATGCCTCATAAATCATTGGTAATGGTCAAAAAAAGAAGAGATGAGAGGCAAGTATAGCATGTTTATTTATATATGAATGCATATGCAGAAACACAGACACCAAAAGGCTTGATTTTTGAGGTAAAATAAGAATAGCATTTTTGGTGAAGCTTTTTAACATGCAAAGCCAAAAGAATAGCTTCACTCGCTAAAAGTCCTTACTAGAAAATCAAAAAAGGCATTCTCCAATGATCACGTTATCGCTGTTTGCTGTCGCTACCTATTCTTTTCTTTCTCCTTCCTCCACTTGTCATCCGTTAGCAGCTGCCTTAGGAAATCAACGTTTTTGTCATTGTTGTCAAAAGAAATTCCATCACCATCATCATCATCATCAATCTCAACAACATTACAGGACACATGCTTCGTTAAAGCTTAAAGCCTAAGTCTCCCACACTCCGTTGCCTTAGCTTCGGTCGTCATCCCTGTTTCTAGGTGGCTACATTCCAGTTGCTAAACAACAACCATCACAACCAACCATCTCGACTGACGATCAAGCTAACCTTGGAACGCTATTTCTGTCAATGTCACCACTGACAACGGTTACCACTACACCACCGCCATCATGCCATCACCGTCATAATCTCAAATATCTTAGAATTATTTTTCCTTACCTTCTTTGTGGATCACATTTATTCCTCTAAATCATCCAATAGAAAATTAAGAAATAATTGGAAATTTTTATGTTTGAAACTTGAAATCGACAAAATGCTTTGTATATTTCACTTGGAATAAATAGTAAAAGTAGCTAATTGATAAAGGATCGTTGCAATATCATAATACAAAACATACCGTTAAAAACTTTTGGAAAAACCTCAGGATCACATTAAGTGGTACTCATTCCAACATATTATTGGATTCTAAAAATTACATTTTTTTAAACTAATATTAAATAAGAAAGAAATCATTTTATCCTCGTGAAATACATTATTTTTTAATACTTGAAAGAAAAAAAAGAAATGGACGCCAATAGCTGAAATTCCAAACGTTGTTACTATTAACTAAAATTACGAATACTATTATATTTTCTATTAGGATAATTGTATTTTCTATCAGGATAATTGTCTAATAATGGTAGATTACGTTTCTCTATTTCTTTTCAAAAAAATTAGTTACGTTTAAAATTTTACAGGAAACATCCCATGTTTAACCCGATGAATCAATCTGAAATGATGAACTCCCAATTCTCACAATCTCTAGATGGTACGTTAAATTTCCAGCTTATTATTCATTTGATCCTTTTATCTTATCCTACTTTTAACAATAAAAGAAAGCTAAATTAAAACGAACAAAATAATAAATCGAACAAAGATTTCATCAAAATAATTATCTTTTCTCTTGCTTTCTCATTTCTTCACCGCATTTTTGCTTCCTTATTATTCTAGCAATAAAAAGAGTACTTTTTACTTAACTTCTCAGTTATCGCACCTTCTTAGCATTAATCAACTATTTATTATGCTTCATCTTATTTAAATTATTTTGCCAAACTCACTAATAGGTTTTTGGTTGTATCAAATTCTCTGATTAAATACCAAAGCTAAACAAAGCGAATGTAATATGTAGAAGTTAAACCTAACTGATAACTAATGACAAACTGATAACTAATGGACAAAAATCATAATTTTTTGGGTATAAAATTTTCGACTTTCTATATATATATCATACTTTAAATGGATACAAAAGTGCGGAAGATAGAAGTGAACAGAAGGGAGACATCGAGAAACAGAGAATTAGGGAATGTAGAATAGAACTCAGGAACATTTTCTGCGTAACGGTTAGATGTAAGTACGGTAAACAGTTGAGAAAACTCTCGCAATTTGAAATTATGTTTTGCTAGATTGCGTTAAGTAGGAATGCAATTTTGAACCTGAATTTTTTGCCCAGCAATTGCTGTTACAGTACATCTTCTCATACGTCAGTGCTCTCATATGATAATGATGATATATAGTGCAACACAACTACAACACGTTCGGTGCTTCAGTACACTGATATCGTAATAACTTAGGTACGTTGATGTCACTTGTCCTATTGGATAGGCATCCATGAGGCTTAGTTGATGTGTCTCGTCACTACCACTGATATCACTTGACCGAACTATCACCGTTTCCACGGTACCCTCTGCTTCACTTGTTAAAAAGCCAACTTCCGTTGTTGCAGCTACAGTAGTTGTTTTAAGTGTAGTTGTTGTTGCTGTTGCGGGTACAGCTAAATTACTATCAGTGACATACGTTATTTCATCACCCAGTAGTTGATGATGATGATGATGGTGAGTAGTGCTGGTACTAGTAGTTCCTGATTGATCGAAGGTATCAATTGTCGTACCACTACTTGTATCAATGGTTACGGTATTGTTTGATGCTAAGCCGGCTCCTCCTGCTGACACTGCTGGGAAATCCGATACTGAAACAATTATCGCTTTTAGTTGACAGTTATAACAAATTTTTGGGAAATAAAAATAAAATAACTGGCTCGATGGTAAAAAAATATCAAGAAAATCAAATTAAATTCAGATTCACTCACCAGCTACCAATTTACTTTCAATTTTTACGACCGTCCTAGGGCTAAGGTACTTTCATTTATGGCTGTTCGAAATATGGAACAAGCATGAAAATAGTACGGTAACTGCAGTATTGTTTTAATGTTAGTGGTACCATTTCTATTTTGTTTTATTAAATGAATCCTGCAATACCCATCTAAGAAGACGCTGGTCTAGAAAAATCAGAGCACAGAAAAGTTCTTTCCTAGATACTTTTATGTGCATTTTAGAATATTTTACAGAAAATGAACTAATAATGAACTTGTTTTCATGCTAATAAGTAAAGAAATTGAAATCTCCAAGACAAGGAACCATCTTCAGAAAGTAAAAATCAGTGACATTTTCTCAAATTGAACTCGAAAATTTCTTTCATTTAAGCTTTTATACTAATTGGATTTCTCCTATGAAATCTTTCTACGAAACAAAGTAAATCAATCCATCCTAAGTGATTCATGATTTTTGCAATCAAGAAAATCTGCTTAATTCCTCTCTCATTTTCTTAGTCTCCTCAAAGTACCTGAGCAAAGGGAAGATAGCAGAAGTGACCACTTTTAAGAAATTATTGGTAATTATTACATTTTCAGCAATAAAGGTAGTAACTCTATATGAAAGTATGGAAGCAGATATGCAAATTTTCTACCCTAAAATATTTACAGCTCATAGTTTTTGAAAAAGACTTATAACAAAGCACAAGATATCCATCTAAAAAAAGAAATCAACATGTTATCTCTTCAGAACAAGCCAAAGATGATTTATAGCTTATAATCCATCTCCTCGCTCATAATCCATCTCCTTCGAAGTAATTCACTATAAACTAAGGATACAAATAAACATATAAATGTCAAATATCGTAAAAAGGAGGTCGACGAGCACGCAAAGCAGAATAAATATAATTCTGGAACTAATTAATATATAAATTATATACATATCGAATCTTTCAGCTATTATTAGAATATTGCACAACTATGCCGGATATGACAGATTAACTTCCAGCTAGAAAAGAAGAATGTTTTTTAAAAGGTTAACTAATTATCAGTACGATTACAGTCGGTTTCCTATACACTGTTATAATTTCGTATAACACAGCAAGCTAGAATAGAATATTTTATGGATAAGAACAAGTTAACCGTCAAACTCAAATGCACCATAATCATAATTGATAGTGAGTCCAGCTTGGGAGAGATCAAGTCATATAAATATGTTAAGTGCATGTAAGCAAAAAAATTTTAAAAAAATTAGTGAATTACAGATAAGTCATTAGAAACTAATGATAACAGACGAATAGTAAGTAGAGATAATGAAAACATTCGTGGTTTTATCGATCAGTGAACACAACTTTAATTACAGATAATTTTTTTTTAAAGCTATCTTTAGTATTGTCATTATATCGAACTAGTTTCTTTCAATTGAACTACCAAGAACCAATAAAGTCACAGTAAATGGAACAGATGCAACATATAAATAAAGTTAGTATAGGTAAGAAGTATGTTGAACTATTCAAAGATAGGATTCCAGAGGAAGTTATCTACATTTCCAGAACTAGACTTTTCGCAATTATTTATTTTCATCTTCTGTTTTTGTGATTAACTTGAGACAGTGACTGATAATTTAATTCCATCATTCACGGGTTATTTAGCATATCACCTCTCTTTCCTAAACATAACATTTTGCAATTTTATGTCATAACTTAAATAAATTCTTATAAACAACTCTGATATACTGTAACATAATCACGCAATTTGGAAATTCTCAATGCTTCTGTTAAATTTCCAAAATTTGCAAACTTTTAGGGTTGTAAATAAATATAGCTATCCTTTATATTTATTTCTTGAAAAATAATAAAAAACAGATAATGCTCATATCAGAAAATTGTGTAGATAAATAGATAAAATCGAAAATAGCTCTGTTCCTGCATTAAATAATTATTCATAATTCGAAAACAATTGCGCAAATATTTTCATGCTTATGACTTAAATAGAAAAATTATCATATGGTATTTCTAAGATGTTTACTCACTTTAGCTTCACTAACTAATTAGACAGAATGAATGTTCTATGATATAAACTTCCTCCATCTTCCATCTCTAATTTCCTACCTTTCCTAATTATGATTTCAACTTTTTCTTAAATCCTAATTTAAATCATTCATGTACATGGAACTAATTGATCAAAGCAACATAAACCACGCATTATTAACACTACATTTAGCTATATAAACATACACGCTAATCATATGCAACATACACATAACATACACACGTATATACGCACACACACATACGCAGTCATATGCCATTTGCAGTAGTAACAACTACCTGAGATAATAAACTTCATCGATGCCAGATTAACCACCTCACTTCGATCATGCTAATAAATTTTCCTTATCTACTAATCACCGCCACATCGCAGACACATACATATACATATATATTCTATATTCTTAGAAAGAGATACTATATATATATATATGGATATAAGCATCAATATTAATAGCAATATCGGCAACAACCTAATAAAGCCGAGTGAACGAGCAGTTAGAAACCGCCATAAGCCATACTGACATTTTATTCGTCTATTCAGAATGATCTGAAATAATCTTGAATTATCTGGAAAAAAAGACTAAAAAGAAACCTTTCGTCGCTCTCTATCACTGTTCACTGTTAATATGACCAAATGTTATCAGACGATAGATCTAACAACTTTAAGTAGCATACAAAAAAATTTTCAATTGTCAATTCAACCTTTTTCACCGAGAATAATACAAAATCCATTAATTCTATTTTTTTTCTGAAAACCTAGACGAGAATCTAAAATCAGGTTAGACTAATCGGAACTCATAAACATTCTAATGATAATCTAAAATATAATTTTCGAAAATCACTCCAGGAAAATTATGACGGAGAAATCAGGCCACATTTTCCTTACTGTTAACTCATTCCAATCACCATTTTGATTCCTCCCTTAAGATTTGCATCAATTTTTAAATAACTGAAAGTGAGGAAGTGTGGTTTTTGAAAGAGATTAAAATCTCTCAACAATTATTGTTTTTTGACAAACAAATATCATAATTGTCAATTATAATATCATTGAGATAGGAAGCAATATTAGATAGTACCACTATTCCTTCCGAAGAATTGTATGAAAAATAAGAGCTGCCATTCACGACAAGCACATTTACTTTCATTATTATAATCTTGAAAGACTGCAATCAAGGGACTGAGAGAGAGAAGAAGAAAGAGTAGAGGCTTTAATAATGAATGCAAGATTTTAAAAGACAACTACTTTTTTCTTATTTAGGAATAAACTTTGAAATCTTAATCAATGTAGAATATTTATTCGGATTTAACCCTCTCTACTTCAAGATTAAGCTCCAAGTCACACGTTTTAATACTAGCTCCAAATCACACGTGATCATTTATAATTGAAAATGATGGAAACATATTAAAGGATCAAAGCATCAGGCATATGGTAACAAACAAATGAACAACCAGAAATTTAGAAATGAAGTTTTTGAAAAAAGAACCAATAGAATAAAATAGAATAACAACAGAATAACAAGATCAATCCTCAATTCTACGAAAATTAAAGGAAACATCAATGTGGAAACTACAAAGGAGATAGAGATCAATTCTATCGTTGTATTATTCTTGTTAGCAACTTTTAGATAAATATTAAGGGCAACCCAATAATCAGTGAATGTACTCTTAAGCTTTAGCCTTTAAGCCATTAACCAATGGTATACGATGGTAGCAGTTGCAGTGAGTGTGGACAAACAAACGAATGAATGAAAACATTGCAAAATCAATACATGAGGAAATGGAAAAGAGTGATGAAAAGAAGATATTAGCAGGGCATTTCTGAATAGCAGAAATATTAAGACATCCATCCCATTTACCTCATCGTCTACGGTATATTTGAAAGCCTATATATATATATATATGCTTGAATAATATTCACCCTTTTTCTATCCTTCTCACCTTTTCATGCTTTCCATCAATTCTTTTTACTTCTACTTTACCTGAAAGGATATTGCGTATGACACCGATACTAATTAACAACATACGACCAATTCACAGATTGATTTACTCCTAATTCCATAATTTAATGTAATCATTGCAGCATTATCATTTACCAAAACTCTAGAACATTTCTCTAATTTCTTGAAATTATCGGAAATATATGCTGTATCTGGAAAATTATAAGTAAATAGCGATAGAAATCTCACCTTTTCCGATAAAACTTAAACTTTATTTTCAGTATTTACCACTGCATATTAATTTGTTTTCTAAAAAATTAGCGAGAAGAAAAAGATTTAGTGATTATAAAAATAATAATCGCACTATTCAACATTCAAAAGTTCACATTATCAGTCATTCAAATTTCAATCCATCCGTGAAATAATTTGATAACTTTAGTCAGTTAATTCAGGAAAAAGAAATGAAAACCTCGAAAGAAATAAATTGAGGATACTTACAACATGGAAATCGAGTTGTATGAAATGGTGGCAAACCGAACAGAGAACGCTGATAGAAATTCATTCCTGAATGGAGCTATGAAGAAATAAATAAGTAGAATAACGCTGGAAACACTAGTGGAAGAACAAAATCAAGGCCCGACTTTTCGAATCAAAAAGAAATTGAGGGAATGGAAATGGAAAATAAAACGAAACGGCTAATAAAAATCATCCCAATGCTAATCCTCCCTTTTTCATTCTTTTCTTTGAAATATCTGAGAAATAGTCCAGAGATAAAGCATTTTCTTTATAAAATAGGCCTAACGAGGCGGGCTTTATTTTGGATGCGGGATATCAGGTATCATCTATCTTACTAAATAGTCATAACAATGACTTAAAGGCCAATCTACCTTTTCTTCGTGCTTTCCTCCCCATTTAATTCATTTTGAGGGAAAGCTATACCACTTAATATCCTACTTTTTCAGTATCAATCATTTACATTTCTAAAACCACATCTCTTTGAAAATTACAATAACCCAAATTTCTGAATTGATGATTCGTTGCTTCTAATAGATTAACTTTTATATCCACTCAGAAAAAAAGATCGCACAGAGAGTAAGTGGGAAGAAATAATTGATTGCTTCCACTTTGACATATGGTAAAACACACGAATAATCACATTAACAAAAGTTAGTTGGAATATTTCCTGCTTGATTCAAATTTTACAACTGGAACAGAAAATGTTCAACTCTATTGAGTCATGCGTCAATATTGCTCGTGAATAAAACACTGAAGTTTTTCAAGACCACTTATATCTCTAACGTACCTTCAAAAAAAATTGTGCTAAGAATTAATGCATGCAATAGCATTTTATGAGCGACCAGACCAGCTGCAAATAATTTGTCATCAGTAAATATTTGCAAAGAGAGTTCCCAAAAATTAGGAAACATCGAAGATAACTAGAAAGTGTTCCAAATACTCGTCACAGCCTGTGCACTCCTTTTACTATTAGTTGGCTAATATGACTGCCTAGGCTTACAGCTCTCAATAGGAAATTACATCCTCTTTACAAGCTGTGATATGAGCCTTTCCACATCAAACAGTACTGTTCCTTATTTCTTATAAAATTTTTACTAATAAAAAAATATACTATTACGCTATGAACTTTGTGAAAATAAAAGAGTTATATATA
>CAKAEH010001608.1:13376-42600 GCA_916381525.1 Cercopithifilaria johnstoni | reverse complement strand
TGCATCAACTTTAGACAAGTATTACCCAAGAGGAGGAGGGGGAAAGGATATCAAAGAGACGAAGGGAAAAGAAAATAAAGAGACTCTTCCGATTAGGAGTTAAACAATATTTCAAAAACGCATCGCTATAAATATATATATAATAATATATTCAATATTATAGGAAGATTTAAAACTTTAAAGATTAAATTGAATTTAAAAAATGAAAAAAGCTTTCAAGCAGTTTATGCATTCAGGATCAAGAAATAAGAATACAGTGTGATACAATACCATTCTGACTGGAAAACCTGATTACAGTTTGTCGCTACGATTTATTTATGAATTTGATTTGAGCAGTCGATAAGTAAAAAATAATTGATCTTCTACGAAGTTTATTAACGCGTTGAAATTTCTACAATTTAGCTTTGCTAAGACATCGTTCTTTAATTAATTAATAAACATTTCTCTAGGCTAGACCATATTTAAGAATGAAATGGAAAGATTATTTTTAAGAAAAATTTATTTCAGCTAGGATATCGTAATGAATGAATGATTATAATAGCAAAAGCTGGAAGAGATTTAATATCTCACAAAGTTATTAAAGGAAATTTAAATGATAGAACAAGCTGGAAATAAACAAGAAATATTCGCGAGAAGAGAAAAAATGGAAAGAGATTGGGAGTGGTGGAAATTATAAAAAAGCAGAAATACAGCTCTCCGACGACAGATGAAACTGGAAGATTATAAATGATGATGTCAGCGATGGTAGCAATGACTATTTGGAAACAGTGCAAGGAAAACTGCAACACACTACCGGTCGGTCGGTCCCTTCTTTTAAATTCTTTCGCCATTTTTGACATACATCAGAAGACCGAGAATCACAAATCTCAACTAATAAGTTCACATTGAGTGTCTTTTCTTGTAAATTCCATGCAGCATAATGAGTCATCAATGAAAAATGGCAAAATGAAGAAGTTCAACAATTCTCCGACTTCTTCTATCAATAATAAATGAATGGACAATTCACAACACAACGCATGTGTTAAACACTCCAAAATTAATTTTTATGATATGTCACCTGTAATAACAACTAACATATTGTTTTAAATTTAATTTCACTTTGTTCACTATAATTACCACAACCTATCTTAACTGGCTATGCCGTATCTAAATTGAAGAGATTTAAAATAAAATTTCCATTCAAACATGTTTAAGATAAGAAGGAATAGATGAAAGAATAGAAATAACAAACCTTAGTCTCAATCTATCATAACATTACCTTTCTTTTAAATCTCTCTCTTCACATCTTCGCGATGACTTTCAGTAAACAATAAATAACAAACATTTCCTTTCCTTTTTTCTAATCAAAAACAATAATTCTCATAATGAACTAACAAATAATAGTTTTGAGTTGTGTTTTGTGTTAAGACTAATAGCCATACTTGCATATATTGTCCCTAAGGCTATTTTTTCATTTACATAAAAGATCAAAAATTAATTAACAGATGGAACAATGCTAGCAGTAGAATCTTCGTGGATATAGAATTTCATCCCATGAATAATATCAACAAATGGGTGAAAGTAATCAGATGTGATATTTGGTTGGAAGGCAAATCAAACAAAAATAACTTTCCAGAAATTCTTTCTTTCTATGCTTCATATGCTTATTAGACGTGTATTTTCCATACTGAAAAGGAATTCCTATCGTAGGAAATATCATTGATGAAAAAGAAAAATATGGTTGGAAAAAGGAAATTGATCAACTAACTCTTCTTCCGTATTTTCAGCTTTCTTTCAAAGAAAAAGATGAAGAAAAGGATAGTTTGGAATGAATAAATAAAAAAATAATGAATGATTGAAAAAAGCATTGATGAAAAGTGATTATTCAAAGAGTGTTAAGGATGATTATGTGTAGGTGAACAGCTGTTCTATAAACATTCAATTTCATATGCTTCCTTGCACCTCCAGAAGAAACTAAGATTCTGCTTGTTTATATTTAGGATTATTAATTTCTTTTTTTTTTTTTATAAAATACGATGTAAACAAAACTTTTCTTTTAACAAATTGAAATAATAATATTGATGGATGATGAGTCATGCAATCCGGATAATATTATCATGAAAAGAAGACATTGTTATATTGGAAGTAATAAACAAACAGAGAAACCTATTAAATGAAGCAAATTTAGACTACGGAAACTTAGAACACCTTCTCGGCTGGAATATATTCGGTTACTATCAGTTTATAAGAGTATTCCTACAATTAAGACGCTTCAACAGCTGTTGCCTTTTTAAAATGATTTTTAACCTAAACTATTTCGAATTTCAATTAATTTTACAAAATGCATTCATGGTGAGTTGAACTGAGCAGAAGCATTTCAAGGCGAATCAGTGAAAAGAACGGATTCTATGATAAATGCTACGATCCGATCGTGCCTATCAACTGATGGTAGTTTGATTGAAACAGTTCCTACGAAATCATAAAATATATTACGATCAGAGAGAACTGACGTCCTACATTTAACCCTCTTTTCCCTTCTTAAGATAAAGGTATTATTTCAAAATTTCATGACAATAGAAACTTCCATAAGATAAGGTAAAGAGAAAAGAGTAAAGGATGTGTAGAAAGAATAAATATAAAAATACAAATTATTATTAGAAGACAGAAAATTTCAAAAGAAGAACAAATGCTATAATAGAAAAGAAGAAATGAACGTATGAGTTGTCATGCTTAATGAGATGTCAAAAATCGATAATGAATCGTTGATATTTTACCAAAGAAAGTTGTAAACAGAGGAAAGAGAGAAAGAGAAATAGATGAAATGATTTAATTTACAAGTTTTTAAAAGCAAACAAGCAAGAAAACATAATCATATTAACAAACATCATCATCAAATCAAATATTATCATCATTATCAACATCATCACCAAATCATACATCATCATCATCATCATCATCATCATCATCATCATCATCATCATCATCATCATCATCATCATCATCATCATCATCATCATCATCATCATCATCATCATCATCATCATCATCATCATCATCATCATCAATCATCATCATCATCATCATCATCATCATCATCATCATCATCATCATCATCATCATCATCACCATCATCATCATCATTATCATCAAACCAATCCAGCTTAAATCAATCCATCTGTTGCTATTTCAACAAAACATTTTTTCCTATTCAAACAGTACGAAAAACTGCTCCATCACAAGTAACTAATCTATAATTTAATATTCAGTATAAACTCTTCATGTCTTCTCACTGTAATAAATTCTTTTTAAACATGATAGAAAGGCGGTAGTATCTATTATCATGTCAGAAGTGATATCATTGTACAGGAAGAATTGCAAGTATATACGTGGGAATTATACAATAGCTAAATTAAAAGCATGAAATGATAATTAATGATGGCGGTAAATCAGTTTGGTTTATCATTTTCAATCGAAATACGCACTTCACATTCGTCCAGTTTCATTCAAACCGCACTAAACATTTTTTTACTTTCTATTGTTTTACTATTGCAATTATGTGATAGCAATTGTATTACCCATTCAATCGCTATTTTAGAATAGAGCAATATTCAGTATAATTCAGAGAATGTTAAAGCGAAGAAAGTATTGGACGATGAATTCAAGGAAATGGTTGCAAAAGTACAAAACGAAATACATAATAATATGGCAGATGAAGAGGTAAAATCGACGTTGCCGTCATCGTGGAATATGCTAAAATTACAGTGAATCGAAAAAGAAGCTTAAAAGCAAATCGAACCAAAGGAATTATCAATCATTCCCAATCCAAAGCATTTTAACTGAAGATGTACTAAATCATTGTTTGTGATTTTATTGTGTTTTAATTTTTAAGAAGTTTACACAGAGAGAGAGAGAGAAAAAAAATTTTAAATTTAAACATTTAATAATCACTTCTACTATATGTTTTAATATGGAATGCTTGTAAAAATTAATGTATCGAAATATAGAAAAATTCGATCATTTCTATTGGAAAAAAATGAAAAAGTTAAAGTTGCTTTATTTATTTCTTCAACATATAGTGGTGAAAGCATTCACTTAATATCATTTAACTGATAAGTTCAATTAACTTATAAAAAAAATATCGTTTTATCCTCATGAACTGATAAGAGACGATTTCTATATTAGACTTAAAAATTCAATATTAAAATAAAGCCAATTTTCCAAGCAATGAATGTTATTCACCAATCTCAAAGTAAGTAAAGTGTCAACAGAAAAATGAACGTATATATTTATATATATATATATATATTTGTTTATTAATTTATTAATAAGTATAATAGTGAACTTAAAGTGCTTGCATAATGCAAACACTGCAAACTACTTCGTATGAATACTGAAAGGCCTAGTAAAGATATCTCTGAAGACCAAATATCTTTACATCTATTGTATGATTTGTAAAGCACACCAAAACTTGCGGACAAAATTGTGATCAAACAACTTGAAGATATTTGAAAAACCAACAAATGCAGTTGGAGTTAGGCCAATCGAGCTACTATAATAATTGCTAGCGGAATATTGAAGATTTAGAAAAAATGAACAACCTTCCCAAAGGATTCCGTCGAACACGACTGACAGAGGCATCCTGTCTTGACAGCTGATAACGGTCATTCTCCGCAGTGCTCACTCGACAATTACCCTCCAATACCATTACCGCATGATCGGATTGACGTTTTGAAAAACCATTGGCAGCATTACCCTGGAAAATAACGAGTTCTTTTCTAATTTTTTTCAAATTTCAATGAAGGATTTTATTGAAATTATTGTATTAAAGATTTCAATGTTTTGTTCTGTAAAGTCTTCATAAAGGCGCCGAAAAGTAGCATCAAATGTCTGTAATTTTTAGCCGAGAATAAAAGATGCACACTTACAATGGCAAGTTTGAATTTGTCCTTTGCAGGCAATGATAAAGAAAAAAGTGGTTGTGGATCGATGGGTGTCATGAATGATGAGGTGACAGTACTTGTTCCAGCAGTGGCATCTAAATATCCACCGGCAATTGTTGTACATTACTTAAAGGAGCAAGTTGCCGAGATTGTTCTTATCGTTCCTCCAAGGTAACCATTATCGTTTTATCTCTACTTTCGTATTTCAAATACTAAAATTCATTTATTTTTCAATTATCTCTCGGTAAATTTGACAAATTTTCCCGCGGTGTATTTTTAATAAAATTAAATGACAGAAACTTACAAATAAACATATTAGAGTAATAATAAATGGTCCATAAAAGAAGGGATGAAGAAGGAAACGTTGAGATTCCGATTCAAAATATACTACTCTTTGAGGAAATCAATTGCAATTTTCAATTTGAAAAATATATTCTAATTCATCACATTGAATTCTGATAATAATTCTTTAGAGGCATGCCAAAATTTGGGCATATGCACAAAGAAATAGTAAATCATTGATTTAAGCCCCGAAACTCTTCGTTCCCAAACCAACAATTCCCTTCTTTAAACTCCTCGAATGATGAAATCTTGCAATAAACGATCATTTGATAAAAGCATTTTTTTTTAATTCAAATGTATAAAGATGTTTTAAGGTAATCTCGTCTCGGAATAATTCGGGTAGGATATAATATCTAGCTAGTATCAGGGAATACAAGATGCTCTGATAAGGCTATATAGCTATTATGTCATAATTACTTCATGTAATCATGAAATAATGCTTATTTTGATTGCCACTTATTAATGCGTTGCCAACAAATTTTCTATATTTATTTCTATGAATATTTTGGAATTTATCCAAAATTTCAGCCATTTTTTTGATTGCAAATAATATAGCAATATTAAAAATATAAAAATACCACTCCTCAATAAGTAAGCCTTGAATTTATTCACAAAAAAATTTCGAGAATTTTCAGGAACTTCTTTGACTCATCCAACATATATATAAATTGAACAAACAAAAAGGAAAACAATCCAATTACACAAACATATAGAAACAAGCCACCAGACGTTAACAAACTGATTGCTATCTAAATGAATAACATTTGAGATTCTGAAAAGGAGTAGGAAAAGAGCAATAGAACTTCTTTCCACTTCTCAACATTTCTATTTTTACAATACCCTAATAGTTATTCATCGTTTTCGAAATGTGATAAATTTCCTAGAAGTTATGTGTTGAAATTTAAGCTATAAATATTTGAAATAAAAAAAAATTAATCAAAACTTGAATAAATTAATTAAAAATGAAATAGCCAAAGCTCCATCTGTACATTTCATCAAAAACGATGCCATTTAATCATTTATCACTTATCATTTCATGATAAGTGCAGAATGGGCGGTATGCAATATAATCTGATGATTAAAATACTCAATCATTAGGACGATCATAAGTCTGTCCTAATTTTACGGCTTAAAATTTAAATGGCGCTTTGCGTTTTATTTCTAAGTAGCTTTATTCCTACCAGAATGCCACATTTTCTGCATATATCCCAAAAGTAAATGTAAATTTTAAGAGAGAAATATACCGGGAATAATTTGCTAAATCGAATAAATGCTGCATTTCACTAGTATTAGTGCTGCTGAAGTTTCCCTTAGGATAGCTGGAGTACAGATATATTTGGTAAAGTGAATGATTAGAGGAACTGTAGAACTAAACGTCTTCAACCTATTCTCAAACTTTCAAAGAGTATGATGTCTTACTTCTTTAAATAATAATAAAAGAAAGATTGAAGCATAGACATTGAATGTATACTCCAACTGAGCCATTTTTGATAAGCAAAACTGGCGCTGTCTGGGATGAACCAAACTTCTATAATTCTACCAATGGATTGGTTCCATCTATTATGATTAGCCTTAATGCCAACTTAATGATTCATTTGTTTGTTTGTAAAATCACAATAAGCAAACAAAATAATAGCAAGCAAAAAATATGGCAACAAAAAAATCATTTTTCTACTTAAAACTTCAATAAATTCAGCATAAATAGAAGTAAAGAGATTAATTAAGAAGATCAAATATTTTGCAATTTATATCTGTCAGTTTGCTGATATGATTGGTTGACTATTTGACCTACTGATTCACCTAACTTTCATTTCACTTAACTCATCCTCCCACAACATTATAACACTTTTGTGATTGTTATTTCATATTACTGTACTTTACGTTCTCTATAAACGCAACTTATCGAATGACGAGAAATGACGTTCAGTTGCTCAACACGAGAACACATCAGAGAATATTTACATGACAGACAGATATCTTTCAAGGTCATTATCATATGCTATGAAATAATTGAATTTTTTTTGTATCACTACCAATTTTTCTCATATTTCTTTATCCTATCGTGCTAGAAACATTCATATTTGCATGCGAAATTCGACACTTTTCAACAATTTTGCTGCAAGAAAAACTTCGATGGCTGTCAACACTGAACCCCAAAAAATATTTCTTAAAATATTCTTTTCCTTTTATTGCGCTTTTCAAAAAGAAATATACAAAAGAACAAAATTTAGGCATAAATGTTTTCGGGAAATTTTTTATAACTTCGATTGATTTCAAAAACAATTTGTTAAGTTTCTTAAATTTAACGCTTCAAAAAAGAAAAATCAATAATTCGCAATAAGCAATAATCGAAAACTGTCATACATTTTCTAATATATTAAAATTGAAGACTTTGAGAAATTCAATAATGAATGATGAATTGAACCAAGTTATAAGACGGTAGAACATTTAGATTCTATCGATTTCCTTTTAAGAATTAAGAAGCGGGGAGAAGTGGAATGTATTGCGAAATAGTTGGTATACGAATTCTTATTTACAAAAGTGAGATGGCACATTTCCTCTCTTGTAAACAAGTATTTTAGAAGTATCGACTGAGCGCGCATAAGTAAATGGCGATAGAGGACAGAGGACAGAGGCCAGAAAGCAGAAGATAACAACAAGAGAGATAAAATGCTTTTCTCCACGACACCCTTTTCCTTTTTGAACAGCCTCAATAGGAAAAATTTCCGCTTTTCTTCCCCAGAAATAGCCAAGTTTGAAAGAAACACTAAAAGTTGTTAACACTTAGTATGAGAATTGAACATTCCTATGAAAAACGAATCATGGAAATCAATAACTAATATCTGTATCATAGCAAAGAGATTATGAATGGCCAATAAATGATAAAGAAATAGTCGAAACCTGAAGTGATAATATTAAGTCTGAATATCTCATCTGCAGGCCAGTTAGAAGTAACTTTTTAGCCATTAACTGAGCATTGGCTTAACGTGTGCGTCTGCGCTGTGGGTGTGTATGTATATGATAATGACGACAAAGGCAAACGATGAGGACAGATATTTGCAATTGATTCGGTTAGAATCAGCAATATTGCTGGCATCGGTCTTGCAAAGGATTGGCTGTTGTCAGAAATAGACCTCCAAACATCATTAGGCTAGAAAGAGATGGTCAAAATCGCAACATACTGATAGAATTCTTAGGCCATTATATATATATATATATATATGTATGTGTATATGTGCAAACTGCGCAGACCCATGCACCTATTGCCTCAAAGCCAAGGGAAAAGGATCGAATTTTCCCATCGCTCTCTTATCAAAGAATAAGAAAGCTTATTTATAAACTTTCCAAAGATGTTCGAAAATTTTTTGTTGGCCTATTACCCACATATATGCATTGTATACGCGCGCAATGATTTATTTAATGGAGGAATCTTATAAAGTAGCATTTCCGGAAGATCTGTTTGGTATCAAAAACTATCTGTCTGATATTTGCCAATCTATAAGCTGTTAATTCCGTAAAGACATAAAAAGCAACCTGACAATGATAATCACATCTGGCTTTTTAGGATTAGAAGCCGTATGACTACTTCTGGCTAGATATGATTGTCATTGTCAGGTCGCTAAATGCCAACTTAAACCTTGTCATAAATGAAAAAGTTCATAAAATAAGCATGTCATTAAATTTTAAAAAATATATGAAATGATAGGCCTTAAGGACAAGTCAGTGGAAGAGCCTATACAAAAAAACAGCGGCTTACTACATTAGATTTACTCAAGTTTCTCATTAATTTCAGTTAAAAGACCCAAAAAGAAGTAATCGTCGAACGCAAGTGAAGATAGGATGTGTGAAGGGAAATGGCTTGAAATGTGATATGAATTCTACGACAATGTAACAATTTGGAAAACTTCTTATACTACACTTGAGCTTCCAGAAACAGTTCACCTCACCAACGTTTCAATGCTATTTTCTTTTCCAATCTTCCATTGCCAAGCTATATGTTCCTTCATTCTTTGATCTAAACCCGATATAGAATTGTCAAATGTTAAGTTAATAAATACTGTAACAATGATTGATACTTAAAAGGTTTTAAAGTTGTTATTCTACTCTAATTCTCTTAACTATGAGAAGTGATATTCATTATAGGCTTTTAATTAATTAATGAATTTCAAAAGATATAAGGATTCAAGGATTAGCCGTAATAACTGTTGTGGAATGAAGAAAACTGATGAAATATTAAAGATAATTAGCTTAAAAACGGGATAAAATTATGACGTATGAAATGTACGACATATGAGCGTAACGAAGGCTGCAACCATGTGGATAACTCAGCATTTGCAGGAGGAATATATCAACTTGCAACTACTTAACCTGACCGATATCTTTCTCTTTCACATCATTTTATGACTTCAAACGTATTTTTCAGCTGACTTTCACTGCTCTATTATTATTCGATTTAATAAACAGTGGTTAGGTAACTGAATAAATTAAATTAACAATAGTTGCATCTTTATAATTAATTAACACTTCAGTGATTATTGACTTAGCATTTGACATACTACCGACAATAACAGACCAAAAGATGGAGAAGTATTACTGAGTGAGTGACTTTTAACTTGTTCACTTAAAGTATTTTTAAAATTTAACCGAGAAAAACAAACTTGAAAAGAAAAAGGAATGTTGGACAGAAATGCTTACTTCACAAACACAAATAAACATCCAAATTGGACAAAATCGCCAAGTAGAAGTGGACAGAACCATACATGACAGCCGTATATATATAATAACATGACAACGAGCTGCAAATGAATCATCCCTCGTAATTTGAAAGAGTTTGGGAGAACAAATAAGCGCAAATTTCAATTGATTATTGGAGTGGATGATCCTGGCATTATTCGCGGGTCGAACAATACAGAGTAGCGGTTTCTTGATCCAAGAAAAAATTTTAAAAAATCGGAACAGTCTCACTATACCTATGTAAAACTCACAGTTGTTAAAAAGTGCACAAATATCAAAGTAAGATTTAAAAAAACAATGGAAACTTGAGTTCAAGTATAAAGCTATTCAAATAGCGATGCAATTTTGACTTATGAATAGGAAATAAACATCGAATTTCTTGAAGTTCTTAAAGGACTCTTTAAATTTTCAATGCATTCAACTGATTAATTAATCAGTCGAATTTCTCACTGATAACTTCGTTATCAAAAACTTTACCAATCTATAAAGGCGTAACAAAATTTTTTCACGTATTTATTAAAAGTAGATAAGTTAAGATTCTTAATAAGTCTAGAAAAATACCTGAAAATCAGGAAATGTTTAAATCTTTGATTTTAATATCAAATAAATTCTACCGAAACATTGTATTTCTTTGCAATCAAAATAAAATCTTTTCCAGCGTAACCAATTTTTTTCACCAAGAGAAATAAAGACATACTCATTATCTTCCTTTCCTTATCAGAAGACAAATTGACACGATTAATATTGCCTTTGAACTTTTTTGACAGTTCTACCGAGAATGTCTCTTCTTTCAATCTAACATTCGATTTTGCCAATTTAGTTCGCTCTAAACTCTTTCCTATGGCTGCTGATATTATATATATTATGTTCTGAAATTGATGATATTAAAACGAAACTATCGGACAAATGATAAGATGGAAAAATCTTTCGTTTCATCATAGTTTTTTAATTCTCTCTGAATCATCATAATTTGAACAACGATATCTCTAAATTCCATTTTTTTCAAATACCCTAGAATTAGAATAAATTTCTTTGGATTTAAAGCAAAAAGGAAAAATTTATGAAATTTCAGAGACGTACTGACACTTTGTTGACCTGTAGATAATTAACAGTAATTAAACCAAAAACTATTTGTTTTGTCAAGAAATATAGCATTCATAATTCATCAAGATGCATTAGAGAGGCTGTTGCGATTCGACCAGTAAAAGAGAGATTTTTTGTAAAATCTTAAAACAGTCTGATAATTTTAGATTGGTGACAGAGAGTTCTTAAATTTAAATTATCATCCTTATTGAATTAGATTTTGGTTTATGAAATCAAAAATTTAGGTAAAGAAATAGATAGAAATGCTCTTTCTATGCCTTCTCTTTCAAAGATCCCAAAATATTTTTTAAAAAATCACTGAGTGAGCAATGACCATTCGGCTGTCCATTTCGATCAGTTGTGACACCACTATTAATTCCAGTTTCTTTACTTGCTCGTTTCACTGAAATAATAAGAATACGCAATAAATTGTAGAGAAATTATTTCCTTGATTTCTCTTAATTTTTTTCCTTGATTCTTTCTTCTAACATGACACTGTGCTGCCACTAACTTCGCTCAGTCCAGACTGTCAAACTTTCAAAACGCTATCGGAATGTTGCAACAGCTTTATCTGAAATTTTATTTGCATTACTCATTAAGCTGTGAAATTAAGCGGAATAAATTATAAATTTAAGAGACTATATAAAGGCGAAAAGAAATGATTATTTTTATGAAATCTGAATAACAACACTAATAGAATACTGTTGGGCGATACACAGAAAGTCTCCAGAAAAAGTATTCAATTGAAAAAAAGACCTCATTACCTTTGTCATTATATAAGGAAAGGAGAATGACAAATATAAACGTATTGCTATTCTCAATTAACCTTTATTCTCGATATTTGCAGATCGCTAAATGACGAAAAATTTGTAATACAACCACATGCAAACAAATAAAGGCACTTCTGATAAAAGTGTTCCTCGAAATCATCATAAGTATCAAACGTCTCCTTGCATTCTCCACCACCTACAATTATTGCAAGACATTAAAGCTCTTGAAAATAAATGGCATATGTCCGATAATCTACGAATATGATATTGCTTTTTTATCAATATAGGCATTTAAATCGATCTAAAAAAGAGCCAATGATGGAAAATGGAAGAAGAAAAGGAAAAGATGAAGAGAGATAATAAAACGGAAATTGAAATCAAAATATATATTAAAAAAACATACAGAAAATGAAAAGGCAGTAAATAAAGTAAGAAATAACACGCGAAAATTCCAACGTTTTAATCACTTTCCTGAAAGATGGCAACAAATATGATGTAGATAGGATGTACAATGAAATGTATGAACAATACTGAATACATTGATGACACATACATCAGATTCTACACACAAATGTATGACTAAATCTATCATATGACAAAATGTATCAATCATACTTTTTCATATCATTTGACCCATTCTTAACATACCTATTTTATTGATAAAATCAATATGATGATTGTGCATTGTTATCAAAAGTTACTAGCAATTGATTGAGTTGCCTTCTACAAGGGAATATATAAATCTTAGGTATTAAGTTGAACTTGCGTACGTATTGACTACACGTTCGCAAAGAATCAATTATTCTAACATAACATTCTAACATATACTACTATGTATGCTTAAGTCATTCATGCAATAGAATACAGAAATATGCAAATTAAATGAAAGCATTTCGATAAGTATACTTTTTGGCTTGTTAAAGAAATGTAAAAAGAACATAACCAAGACTCTTACTGTTCCGGTTCAGTTCTGATTATCTACTACTAATATGAAAGTTTCCTTTTGTATCATTCCTTCTTAATCCAGTTTAGTAGATCTATGATGAAGAATTTCTACTTCCTCTATGTTACAATAATTAAATTATTCATATATTTGTTGACAATCATAAATGTTAATTCACGGACATATAAAAACCGTCTAAACAAAATGCTAACGTAAAAAATAGCATTATGAATATAATCTCTTATATTCATAGGATGAAAACGATCGCAGGAATTGAAATCAAATCTCTGTACATCGCTTAGATGATAAAGAATTGCAAATGGAAACTACGCAGCGGTTGGATCAAAAATGAGAAAATCGTACAACCATGGAAGTAAATGCGGTCATTGTTATTATCATTAGCGGTTGCTGTTATTATCATTGACATTGGAGGAGTGGAGTGGATGTGCGACTGAACGTGACGATAGATATTGTTATTTCAATGATAAATATCTAAACTATATCTAAACTTTTTTCTGAATTAACTTGTTCTTTTTCAAAGAGCAGAAAGAAATATTTTGGTATTGTAGACCAGGAAATATCTCATTTGACGGATGGAAAAGACGAATTCCTGATGAGATGAGAGGGTTGATTAGAATAAACAAAATAAACAGCAAATATATGCAATATGAAGTATGATTTAGAATATTCGAGATCCATATTACAGCATTAAATAGTATCAACAGTATATAACTGGAATTGTTCGTAACCGGAATTAAAATGATGCAAGATGTAAAAGCTAGAAAAAAATGGATAGACAGAAATTTAACGTTTAAAGGGGAATAATGAAAGCAGAATGTACGAGCGAAAACGAAGCACATCGACGACAAAAGTTATGAAAATGCAATTCGAATAGTTTCATCCGCCTTAAACCTGAATTGCATTGTTATCATGATCTTGAGCAGATAATTTTGATGCAATAGATGATGAACAAAATTTTTCAGATGATTAGAAAATTAGTTATTTGAAAGATGATGCATTCATTATAAGTCATTCAAGATTACATTTGTCATGAGGAATTTGCCACAGTTTTCAACTTCCATACTATCAAGTGAAATTGCGGAACTGAGATCGTTAATAATAAATCCATTTAGAAAAACAAAAAATAGTTGTAAGGAAATTTTGATTTATTATGGAGAATCTATAAGTTAATTTTTATTCATTATTTCACCATCATTATTCTTAATAAAATTAATTAATGATGAAAAAATTGGAATGTAGCGACAAAGTATGGAAGTTATCGGAATAATGCAAGATGAATGGGTAAATAAATGATGATCAAACTTGTAGTAGTTTTAGTTTACGGATAGGACCTTTGACCAGTTCGTCATGGTCATAACTGCGATATCATTCCGATCTTTGATAATTCAGTAATGATAATGGTACTGGCTTCAATTAAAGAAAAAGAAAATAATAATCAAACGGAGTGAAAATATTTGTCCTTTAGACGCAATATGCAATAAGAGATTAACATTTGAACAGAATTACTCATTCTTAAATCAGATATCACAACGAAGTATTCTTGGTGGCAGTCCTCGAGCAAATCATGGAGTCACTTTCACGTCCGCAGTGAAATGTGCAAAATAATAATTTAAGGAAAGATAATAATCAGAAATTAGAACTGATATTTTGTTTGAAAGATTCAAAAATTTGTACGTTAATTGAGAAATTGTTATAAATGATAATTTTAGGATGATAGCACGTATCACGTCGAGATCGTTATTTGATGATTTTAGTTCAAATGCTGCTAATTTAGTGATTTTAGTTTCCATTTCTTCATGAGACTTTTTTTTTTGAAAACATAATGTTATACATCTTTTATCATTCTACATGAATTATAAGTGAACTGATTAAACATCAATCACGCTTGAATATTGAAAAAAGAGAAAAGTAAAAATACTTGAGATTTAAATTTTAAAATGTTCAAAATTTGATAGCATAAATAGTTTTAGTTTAATTGTCCTTTTTTGTGAACAACTTAGCTTAATTGAAATTCCTAAATATTACATCATATCGATCAGATGATTCTGTCTAATTTAGACATAAACTTTTACTTTTTTCCTTTTTCAGAATAAATTCCTTTTTCTGAATTGGGAAAAATTTAAATGTATGATATGTAGAAGGCAATGAAGATTTCAACATTTCAATTTGAACTTTAATTTTTAAATCTATTTTGGATGAAATATTATGGATAATTTTGATTGTTATAAATTATTCGTTCAACAAATTGTGCAGAAATTTGTAACAGTTAATTAGCATCGTTTTTATTTCCATTGTTTTCTATTGATTTTTCATTTAATTTCATTCATCTGAGCTCTTTTCGGCAACATTTTTTCAAATTTCATTCTCTCCCTCTTTGCTTTTCTTATCCTTCTCTTGTTTACCAATTTGCTTTTCCGCTTTCTCTAATTTTAAACCATCCATTTGTTCTTCCATTTTCATCTGCTTCAGATTAACTTTTTGCAACGTATTCTTTTCCAATTCTTTTTCGTTCTCATTCTTTGTTTCTTTCAAATCTGTTTCTTCAGCAGACGCATATTTGATCGTTTCTTTTAGTGCTGCAGTACCAGCGTTAATTTCAGCTTCACATTTGATGAATGCTGCATAGAATTCATTCTTTGCTTTCTGTTCAAACTGATACTGAAAGCAATCATTAGAGAAATTTAAAAGATGGAAATTGTATTTATGAAATGATCACGAGCTGTAAGAAATCAATGAGTAAAATAATCCAACAGCAATCACTATAACCTGAAATCCTCGTTTATTATCGAATTATTCGTTTAGAAAATACTTGCTCAGATAAGATTGCAATAATCAAAAACGAAAGGTAATTTCTTCTACAGTTTCAATCGATGACGGAAATAGTGGGCCTACGTTGCAGTAAATAGTGGACATGTGAATACGATTATTCTACGTTTCAGCTCTTCGATGCATCTTACGAAGTCGCCGATGAAATAATACTGCTCACCACAAACCATAGACGTCCAATTTGATTATTAAGAAAAGTGACAATTCTTTCGAAATTAAATTGTTCCTTTCTAATTTTTTATTTGAACACAAAATATTTTAGTATGAAAGAAACTTACATTTTTCAACATCAAAACTTTAAGACATTGCATGTGATGTCTGTGTACCGCTTTGTAACGCATTACCTTGAAAATGATCGGAAATTTCAAATTTTATAAACCATAAAAAATTTTAATTTTAATAAGCATATAATTTTAGCACAGGTAGGAAAAAGAGAAGCAAGTTACCTCATTTTCAACTCGTTCAAAGAATAATTGATGCTTATTTCTGGCTTCTTCCGCTTTCATAAGACGTTCCGGTGTTTTCCGCGCTTCTACACTTGCCATAGCTCGATCCATTTTATCTTTTAGATTATAACACTTCTTAATATCCTAAGAAGAAAATATCCATAATGTTACAACAAAAAATAAAGCGAAATTTTTTCTACGATTGACGATCCTTACAATCATTCGATACTTTCTACTCTCAGTGGTTGTGTTTTTTCCTTTTCCTTTGAATAAATAATATTTTTATACTTAAAAAGATTTTTCTGCTCTTTAGAGTTTATGCATTTTTATAAGATTGTGACGATTTTATAATTCAAACCTACGATTTATTTGAATAATGATTCTATTTTGAATTAAACATGAAATTCAAAATAGAATCATTATTGAAATATTTATGGACAGTTAGATGAACCTATATAAATGTATGCATACTAAATGCCAACCCTAAAAGTTTCGCTTTTTCAAAATGTTTATTTGAATTGCATTATGTTAAGATTGTAATGATTAGAAGAACGCATAAAGAATTTCAAAATTCATTCTTAAATTCTATACAAATTTAACTTTTATTAAGTTAAATGAGATGACAAATGAATGACTTTCATAAGGCGTGGATAATCTTCCTGAATCCAATTTTTCATTGGTGTAACCACTCGTTGAAATGCTTCCATTTGAGCTTCACGTTCTTGTTTTGCAATTGAAATACAAACATTTGCTGTTGCTTGAAGTGCTTCATAGAAACTGCCAGAAGCAAAATATGGCATATACTGTAACAATTATTTTCACGCATATTATTTTGAAATATTTTTATAAATAGTAAATATTTAATCCCTTCACTAATAAAATGAATCCATTAGGCCTTCTTATTTCAATTCTTTATTACAATTGTGATTAGAAAATGTATTTTTGGATGGATAAGCATTGCATAGTGTTATGTTTTTAGAAATGAAAATGTATTTTATATTTTTAAAATTTTAGAAAGAGTATCTTCTTTTTCATAATACTTGAAGATACTCTTTCATTTTCTTTCATACTCTTTCATTTTCAGTCATACATTAAAAGAAGATGGTAGATTAGAGAAGAAAGATACCATTTCCAGCTAATTCTTTCGAAAAAGCATTTCAGATTAAACTACAAGTATTATTACTATTCCTGGCTCATCTGACCATAATACTTATCGTATTAATTTCATTTATTTGTAGGAATTACATTACTCTATATTGAGAGCAGTAAGTTTGTCGCATACAATTAGTAAAATTTAAATCTACCCTAATTTGTTTTTTCTTGAAAAAACTTCTGAAAGAAATGTATATATATCATAAAGCTATAATTAAAATTGTGAAAAGAATTAAAAGGTTAACAATTATTAATAATTATAATGATATAGTGATAAATTTCATAGTGATTAATATTAATGTTAAATAAAAGTACCTTTTGCGCGACATGTGCCAATCGTTCCAAATCATTCTCTTTGGATCCCTTTGATGATGAAGTATTAATCAACTTTTCAATTGCTGCTACAACATCCACAGTGTACTCTTGTGTTATCTGAAAGATAATGAAGTAATCATACGAGTTATTATATGATTAATTCATTATTAGGTGGGACTGTAGATAATACTCATTGATTGATTGGAGGTCAACCGCTATTGTCGTATAACAGATACTTCATTTCTACTATGTCCAACATAAGCATATTATTATATTACAGGAGATAATCCACTTTAAATGACCAAATAAGAGGTCAAAAATATATATATATATGAATTATTCTAGGCTAACCTTTATGAAACCAACTGCTTTCTCGAAATTTTCTGGATAAGCGGAAAGTTTTTTAATTTCACTTAAAGTTTTCGGCATTGCTAAAAATCAATATTAAGCTTACAGAAGCCTTTAAAATACTTACAAAATTAAATAGGATAAAATGAAACATTTCGAATAAATTATTCACTTACAACAATCTGTCTGTCTTATGCAACCGTTTCAAAAATGATACGTCGATGAAGTGATATGAATCTCTGTTTATTATACTTTTATTATAATATCTGAGAAATAAATGCATTATTTACTATTATTTTCATTCAGTTGAATTTTTTTCAACAATTTATGGAAAAATTAGAAGTATTAAATGATTTCGTTTTGGAATTTTTGATATATTTCGCCGTATTTTTAATTAATTTTTCCATAAATTGTTAAAATATGAAATTGAAATTCATTGAAATTCATAAATTACTCCAAAATATTCAATTGTATTCATATTCATATGTAAAATATATATTTTATTTTAATTATATGCTATTATTTAATAATTGATTATCCTGAAATGCAAAGAATTCTTAAGTTTTAGCAGTAATTATAGTAATCGTAGTAACTTTTTCATCAATCGGTTTCAGAAGTGTACAGTTATAATTTTATTTCTAATTTTAGATTGATCGCATAATTAAAAAAGAGAAATTTTATTCCTTTGTGTTAAAAGTGTTAAAGTTTGCATAACTTTGAGAAGACATTCAATTTCATATTTTCCATCAAATTGATTGATTAATGAGAATCTAAAAAGCATTTGAAATTCATTATCAGAATGATAGATATCTGTTAGGAATTAGAAACGATGAATGAATTCTTTTAAATTTAGTAATAAAAAGACATTGCAAATTCAATGCCAATAAAAAAATTACAATAAACAAATTTTAAATGGATTATTAGGAATCATCGATTTCAAATATCAGCTTACCTCAATTCCTTAATCAAATTAATAGGGCAGATTGAATTTGAATGAGACTAATGATAGCTTGAGTTAAAATTAGTTCGTGATCCCAGATTGTCAATGTTGATGCATTGATGAAAGAATATGGTTTGTTGCGATATTATCCACATCCATAATATCTTCACCTGCTAAATCAATTAGTCGCATCTAAAATAAATTGAACCGGTAAGTTAGGAAGACGTAAAATTCTTTATGCTTAGGAAGATCATTTTCTATTAAACCAATAATGATCCCATACTTAACAATTACTTGATCATAATGACTGGATATGAATAGCAATTCTGAAATCCAATCTTTCCTACATAGCTTATTGTTTAAGAGTCACTTTCTGTCTATGTATTACAAAATCTCCGTGAATTTTTCTTCCTTTTTGAAAGAAATTAGCGAATATATAATAGTTAAATAGTTTAAAATCAACCTCCGGAATTCCGTTTAAGCAATTTTTGGTTGCGCTAGAGAAATAGAGAATAGAAAAATATTGGAGCATTTTCTTCTCATTAATTGAAAATTTAAGATACCATTATTGTTTACTTAATAAATTTTCTGCAGTTAAAAAATCTACAAAAATTAACTTTGATTGTCCTGGTCAATCTTCTGGTCAGATGATATCATAATGCAAAAACTTTCCGTTTACGAGATTTTTAAATCTCGTTCTCCAAATATATCTATGCTGTTGCTTAAAATATAAATGTTGATCAAGTGTGCAATAAATTTATTTCACTTACTCATGTATTCATACTTTATCAGAAACTAATAGCAATTGCCAGTCATTAATTAATGCAATGCAAGGGTGCATCTATCATATGAACGTTCTGAAAATTCGTGAAGACTGTAATAATACAGATGCACACAATCACTTTGTAATCTATCGTTTACACCATTCTGTTCCTATGCACTTCTTGTCTGTCGCATCAATCGTCATAGAAAATTTACGTCCACCTGTTTCCTCAAACACTGAAACTTCAATTTTTTAAAAATATTAAACAAATGTTAAGACTCCATTGGATTTGTTGTTGAGGAGCAAAATTCTGATACGAATGCAAATGCCTTATCATCAAATTTTACACTTAATTACTTTGCTCTTTTATCTTCCTGAGAACTATCTTGGGAATACGATTGGTGCGTTCATTGCTATTTTCATTGAAAAGCGTATTTCCATACTTAAATCCTATATTTACCTTTATGTGGTTAATATAAACAATTCAATGATAGTTATCTTTTTCTGATATCGTTCAGCAATAACCGCAATAGTTAAAAGAAATGGATCATATTCATCTATTTAATTACTTGCAGATAGAAACTAAAATGAATATGTAAGGCTATCATCGTTATTGAATGCACTGATAAGAGATAGAGGAGAGAAACGGATGAGGGCAAGAAACTTATGACATTTCCTTTCATTGGTAAGCTATATCCATGAAGTATTTAATAATCAGTCAGTGATACTCAGTGATTGAAACGATTATTCCTAGAAGGCACTTTTTTGCTTAACAAGTTGACGTTCTGGCATTCGAACATTGAACCTCCTTTCCCCAAACAAGTCACTTTGCAATATGCGTGATATAAAGGGATATTCTGGTTTACTAATTCATCGGATGGTTGGTTACTGTCGAGACAAAAACAAAAGCATTTCCGGATGTTCTTATTTCCAAAAAATCCGTTAAGTAATGCTCTCGCTTTTATTCTGCTATAAATATCAAATTTCTTCCAATAAATTCATTTCCTCATGTCTTAAAACTGCCCGTCTATGGCACAGACTTCACACAAAAACCGTGCAATAGATGTTGTACAAATGGCAGAAGACATGTTTTTATTTAACACACTTCCGAAGTTACAGAAAGTAATAAAATATATTTCATGATAAAACAATAAACAGTGAACAACGTACAAACAAACATATCAACCTCAGAAATGTTCAAAGGAAAATTTCAACTAAAAATTTGAATGTTTGGCAATAATTTAGTTTAGCGTACAGGAAAAGACGAGTACACTGGACATGCCCCACAATTCATACTTAATCCTTATTTCGCAATTTTCCATGACCTCCAAACCATCTATACGCCACGTTTCAATTAATTTCAAATTTGATTTTGAAGTCTAGAATTAAAACGGTTAAAGCGATTTGTATTTTGAATTGCAATACTGAATGAGCAACAGAAAAATTCCAAAAAGCACGAAAGTGCTATAATGATTATTAAAATAAAAGGGAGAGCTGCCCTCACCAAAAAGGAAGACTACAACATTTGTGATATCACAGTAAGACCACCCACAATGCAGAACATCACAATTAACGGAAATTCATGAAGTAGTCCAGATCTATCGAAACCTTTGAAAAGCTATATTTTGCTCTGCTCTCTGCAAGCAAGGCTAAAGTCAGCAAATTTTAAACCATAAAATACTTTTCAAATATGTAAACTTAGACTCTATCAATTTAACTCAAAAACAAAACAAGGTGTCCAACAAGATGACTACTGCTACCTAGATCGGAGATCCTAACCCGCTGTAGTCTCATATCATTTAATATATGGTAACGGTTATTTTGAAGAGATTGAATCTGGATATACAAAATGAATTAAGATGGAAATAATTTAAATAAATGCCGATGCTTGCACACCCATCAAAGCGTTTTGTAGAAATCTTAGAAGTAAAAGATAGTAAGCTCGTTTTCCTCCGATCTATTGGTAGAATTGCATGCATGACTAGTTCCACAGCCCCCTGCAGTCTTCAGCCTTCCTAGAAGCGGACGAGGAAGAATCTTTTAAAATTATCTTAGCGAATTTGCTTTCTATTAGTGATGTAAGTTCTTTCATGACAAGGAAGGGGAAAAGAATTTCGAAATGGGATTAAGTGAAAACTTAACAGTGGGCAAAGAATGACAGTTTTGGAACAATCTTTCAGTAAACAACAAAAATCAATTCAAGTGGAAAATCGATATCTTGAAATCGTTAAAAACAAAAATCTTTTTGAAACAATGCCAATAGAATCTGCCGATTTACTATTGCAAAATTGTTCCAATCATAGCTAGTGCTGTAATATAAAAAATTCTTTGCCTATCCTTAGCCAAACATCGAGCATTATAATATCTTCCATAATTCAATAATCAGATTGTTCCAGAAAAAGAAACTTACTGATAAAAAATTAATAAAATAAATCTGAATAAAATCAATAAATGAATGATGATCATTTATAATTTAGCAAAAATTAACGGATTTTTAAAATCCTCTTAAGAAGACAAAGTAATTAGCGTGGAGACAACACAAACAACATATAATTTAAATCATCACGAACATCACCTTTTTTCCACATAAATTGGAATTACTGGAGAAAAACACGAACCAATCCTGCTGCTCTGGTTCATGCCATTATTGCTCCTTTTTTTGAATTTCTCAATCATTTTCAAAAAAACATAAAAAATTGAGAATCTACATGATACGAGCAGCTTGTAACTACCACTTCTTGCTTTTGGGGAAACTAAGCCCACCTCGTACAGAAGTACTGCAAAATATGAAGCGATGACCCAGGGGATCAGTGCTTGTTTAAAAGATCTCAATTACTGCGCTGATTTGAAGAACATTGGTGTTACTTAGTTACAGCCTTATAAGAGAACAATTATAGCCGAAGTAATACTGCGGTGGTACTAGAATTTCATTCTCGTCTTGTATCGAAATTCCTAATTGTAAAAGCAGGACATGTCAGGATATGTGGTGTAGCCCAAAATTACATAAGCTCCACATAATCATCACTTAACTCAATTTATGAAGCTGACTGTGGTAACGATTGGCTGCCATGTTGTTGCTGTTTAGTTACAGCTTGATGATGTAACATATGATATTGATCCAAGTAATGCTGTGGTGATGCCAGAGTGCTCTTCTCGCCTGGAATTGGACCAGTCTCATTGTGCAGGGGATAAGCTGCAGAAATTAAAATAAAATAATATAAGTCTCAAGTTACGCATCACTGTCACTTGACTTCGTTCATAAGGATACATAAAATTCCGACCAGCTTTTTCAGTACTAAATCAGTTCAAATCTTAGAAAAGGTCCATCAACTCGATGGAGTACGTCCGAATTTCCAAACTAGTCTTTTTTCACACGGGAAAGATACTGCACTTCTTAGCAACAGTTTCTTATTCCATACAAATCAGTAAAATTATACTCACCTGGTTCAGGAAAAGCGGGTTCACAAAGGGACGTGTAATATAATTCTAACATTTGATGCATAGTAGCCGACAAATTTGGGTGCGAATTGTTTTGTTGCACTGATTGTGCTGCTTGCTGGTTTCGCTGAAATCAGAGTTATATGACATTCACTTTTCTTGACTAAAATTATTAGTGCTACCAACTTTTATTATTGAAACATTTAGTATCTCATTTTTGCAATTCAATGTACTGAAGTCTATAGTAAGCCACCAAAGTTTTTCATGTATCGTTGATAAAGCAAAAAGATTTATTAACCGAAAGCAGGACTGACTCCATCCAAATTAGTTCCGACCCTCCTAAATTTATTTAAAAAATTTTTTCCATACATTCTTTCCTCAGAGAATAACATCATTCCAAAGCTTACTTGAGATAAGTGTTGCGGTGTTCGTAAATTGACTGCTTGTGCTAATATAACCGTCCCTGGAGGAGCTGTAGTGAGCGCTACAAGCATACATTTTACGTGAATTTTAAGTATGAGAATTATATCGCAAAATAATAAAACTAGCAGAAAATAAGGTAATAATTCAGAATGTTCTGAATTCAAATAAAAGCCGAAAACTTACTTTGCGCTGGAACTTGAGCATATACCACATTGCCATTTACGCATCCATCTGAAAGTTTTCTAGCATGTATCACCAATTATAAATCATGTTGCGAGAGAAAAACAGATTCAAGAAGGAAGCAGTAATGAAAGAGACAGTCTAATTTTATACAATCATTGTTATTAAATCACACTTTTTTTGACATAATAAATCAAGTATTTTTAATGAAAACTGAAAGTTTTCCTTGATAAATAAATAGACTTGGGAGAGAAATTTATAGAAAGCAGTTCTGAGAAATCATATATCAGTCACAAGGTGGTATAAATCCATGCATGAATGGTTCAAAAATTTACTGATTTTTGGTGCTGATGGCGCAGCAAATCCCACTTGTGTTGCACCTCCATTATTATTCAGTGGTGTATTTGGTGCAGTATCAAAAGTCATATTTGATTGCTCCGTTTTCATCAGGATTTTGGATAATTTTTTCCGTTGCGGATGATAGACCAAATTCGGGTTGTCTTTCAAAGCCTATAAAATGTTAAATGGTCTATAAATCAAAAATGTTGCAATACGATTAATAGAGACAGAACTGCCCAGGAATTCACAGCAGCATATCGTCTAGTGGCGGAATGATCAACTTGATCAAACTTGACCTTTTGAATAAGGACTACAGTTACAGCTATTTAACCATTTTCTCTGAGGATAAGCTGCTTCTCTACATCAAAAAAAAAGCTATTCAAATCGCCCTGCTAAGTTAGAAACCGCAACCTAATTTGTTTATTATCAAATGAAAGAGCCTCATACCAATTTGAAGGCAGGCTACTAAAAAATTGCACGAACTAGGAGACAGTAGCGGAAGCACCACATAAACAAGCGCTGACACACACCCACACAGGCATACATACACACAGACAAACACAAACATACATACTAACACAAATATATCCCAAGACAGAGGTTTCTGTGCAAAGAAGGGGAAGCACATCACCCCCACCCACCGAGAAAATGCTTCTCGAAATTATGTACGCTCTCCTACAACTGTCTATTCCTTTCACTCGCGCTCCACCGTTCGTCCTCTATATATTCAGATATCCATTCAAACATCCAAATACTTACCGACATCAAGTACAGCGACAGGAATTACAATCACCACAAGAATCTTTAGTCTTAGAATCCCAAAATGTTTACAGTGATTTCCAAATGAAAGAGCTAGTCAAAGGAAAAAAATAATACACACAATTCATTTCACACACCGAACAAGGACAAGAAAGTAAACCATTAACTTTTTTGCCTTGACACACTGCAGTGACATCGTGCCAGTGGAATCAAAGTTATACAGAAGAATGATTTACAAACTCTTTTTCAATCGTATAAATCAAGTCAAAGAGCTCAGAAACTTATCAAATGGCATGTATGAATGGAAGTTCATTTTCTATACTTTGCATGTTTCATTTGCATAACCACTGAATAATTAAAGTGCACACTACTTTATGAATACATTGCTACATCACAACCCTATTCGATTAATTTATGTCAAGCCAGTTGCTCTTTCTTCCGTAAGAAATGAAATATATATATTTCACTTTTACTTACCAGTGCTTAAAAAGAATTTCAAAAAATGCACGCCAAGAAATGTTGAATGAACTGAAAGAAACAGAAGAGTGCCAGATCAATTAACAAAACACACCATAGAATAACTTCTATGCTCTTAAAAGCTTGCTAATTTATGAAGATGAACTAGTAAACACTATGTCGTACTATCACAAGAAGACTGTATTAAGAAGAAGTTATGGCTGGCATCCTTTTGCAATGAAGTGAGCAAAACACGCACATAAACACATTATATATATATACACATATACACACACAGAAAGATGCACTATGGCAGCTACTGACGCAAAGTGACTAAAGTGAACCAAACAGCACCTAAAGAGAGCTAAATAGAAGTGCTTTGTGCAAGTTTATATGTATGTATGGATACGTGCGTGTGTGTTGTGTGTGAACGTGGATGAGTACTTATATATGTATCTGTGTGTATGTATGTTGCATGTGCGTGTATGTGAGCGCATGTGCATGTGTGCCGCTTTTACTATGACCTCCTTAGTTTAACACAACTTGGTAATATTTCTCTCAATGTGCTCCCCATGTTTTTAAATATATCTAAGAGAGTGTGAACTTTTACAGCCATCCTTGCGGTGCTTGTGAGGATTCATGACTGCTTCCATAGTAACGTTGCTGAGTATTTGTATATAGACCGAAATTATTGAATAACAAAGAGAACTAATTCTTATCAAATTCAGTAAGCAAGTAAATATTTCTTAAAGACAAATGCTCCCAGAACAGACCACCAAGTCGATTCTTATGCATACAAAGTACGAAAAATTTTGAAATAATTGTTTCTCTTAAACTTGCACTTACAGAGACGGAAAAAGAGGATAGCATTAAAATATCTAACTTTTCTTTTTCCAAAAAGTGGAATGGAAGTGGCCAGAGAGCTAATACCAACTCCCCATTTCAAAGTTTTCCATAATTACTGCTCAGCAAATTTTATACCTCTAATGCTCGTCCGACAAACATTAACAATATATAAAACACCACAGTTCTACAATAAAATTAAAATAATGTGGTAAAGAAAGAATAACATATAAAACCGCTTACTTTTTTATGATCCAATCGATTCTGCTTCGATGCTTCAAAATATTGTCGTTTTTCCTTTTCACTCATATTTTTCCACTTTTCACCCATCTAAAACATAAAACTAGATGCCTTTAAACCTTTTCAGGAAGAGGTAACCATTTCTGAATATCTTGCAAATATGCTTACAATTCTGCTTGCTTCATGCATCTTCATATTTGGATTCAAAGCCAGCAACTTCTTCCGTTCTTGTTTTGTGAATATCATATAAGCATTCAGCGGTCTTCTAATGAATTGGTGATCGTCTGCAACAGTGTTATATTTCGTATAACTTTTGCTTAAATTATCTGCCGAGAAAATAAACATTATGCAAGAAAGTGATAATTTAATGCATATTCTCATTCTACTGAACTTTTTACAAGTACAATGTTTTCCACTGATTATATATGTACATATGTGCAGCTAAGTGGAAAACTCCATGCAGTACGAAAAGGAAAGCTTAAAAGTAAAAATAGTGCCATATCTTAATTCAAATCAATTCTAAGATTTCGCAGAAACCTGCGGGTGAAGCGGACTGTATCCGATGCATATAAATGTTGTTCGGCAAACTGACCACATGAGATGGACTTTCCACCCTAGCATTCTCGCCAACACTGCTTTGATATCTAAAATGCAACGTTATCAAAAAGCAGAACATGAAACTTTAATTCAAAAAATGGCCGCTAGAACCTCAAGCAATCATTAAAATTACGCAGTCAGAATACCGCGTACACAAATTTATTACGATAAGCACATGAAATGCGCTAGTTCTTTTCGGTGACGTGAATTCATTCTTCAAGATATATAGTTCGGGATATCTTGAACTGACCTTCTTAATCAAATGGTAGTTAATCCTCTGACGAATTTTATTGCTCTTTTCCAGTTGACCAATTTTTCTAGAGACAGCTCTCTCATGCCATAATTAAAAACTCCGTAAGGTGACAGCCAAAATATTAAGAGCATTTGGTCCTATGTAATAAATTGAGGAGGACAGAAAGATCAGAAAAGCTTAGAGAATGCTCAAGAAACACTTTAAAAAGTTAAGTTGGACAAAGAATTTAGATTTAAAATATAACACACGCGAACTTCTAACAGTCTGACTAGAGATGTAATTTGACTGCTTTCATCTAGCTTCCTTCCCTTGCTTAATGAGTAAGAGTAACAATATTGAACAGAAATCTATGATGTCTTTGACTGTAATCTACTCAATGGCTAGAAAAAATACCCATTAAAGCAGGCTCCTTGACTGTCGGGTAGTGAGGATGAAGCCGCTGGTGAAGATGATTCGCTAGTGGAAACCAATGGGGTCGAGCTGCGACTTTCATCCACGGACATTCAATCCCCTATACGCTTTGAAATATTACATGATAAGATTCGTACTTGACGCAAATATGTTTTCGACACAAGAAGGGTGTAATTTGGAGTGGCGACAAGAAATGAATGCATATCAAATAAAACGATTTGATCCCAAATAGCACAAATTTTTTAATTAAAATAGTTTGGAACAGAAAAACTATAAATTTTAGTGCCTTTACTGTAAGAAAATTTTTTCGACAAATTAATTAAACCATAAACATTGAAATTCCATCGCTTAATTTTTCAAAGAACATAGTTGGGACAAGCATAATGTATGTTACAACGTAAATATCCATGTTGAAAGTGACTGTGACATGCGGAGACACGCTTCCTTTTTCTACACAATTACCGTTTCACAGTAATGAAAGATTCATAAGCATAACGTGTCCTTGAATGATGACCAGTCCATCTCCCCCAAATTAATATCAGAGAATACAGGAATTACCGTATACAATATTGTAAGTGCACAATGCGACTTCCAATTGTGGAACAATGAGTCATGTGGTGGTAACAAAATGTCACTCCTAGTTGTAATATAACGGGTCACTTATAATTGGCACAATGAGCCATCTAGTTTTGATATAATGATCATAGATGTAACATTATGTTTCACCCAGTTTTGACAGTGGGTTATCTGGATCAGACATAACAGACCCTGGTTCTGGCACGATAAGTTATCCAACTGTGACAATGATTGCTATTTTAAGCATTTTATTGTGTAAAGAAGATTTCGCTGCTGAGCATCTAACTAACCATTTGCCACGCTGACTACACGTTAAAATAACATGGTATCCAGCACAAATGTAAAAAAAATACGTTGAGAATTATGTGTATGCATCGATGACAAAACGCGCATCAAATATATGGTGATATGAGCATGAAAGTTTTGCACACGACAAAGTTCATTTAACTCACTCACTTTTCACGCAAATACTATATGGTTATGACAAGTTTATTACTAGCTAATTAAATCAGTAAAATCAACAAAACGAAAATAATGCTGTCAAATAAAAAGGCAATAAACTTGTAATATTGAAGATGGAGTAAACGCAAAATTTTCTTAAAATTTGAAGAAAAACTACTTAATATTCAGACACGATTATCGAGGTCGAGATGCAAGTGAGAATTGACGTTTGACCTTTAAACCACCCCTTCCGTTTAGCTCCCTTCATGTGCGCCTCCCTCCCCCGCGTAATACAAACAAATGACATATCATAAAATCATTGACACCATGTTATCCTTACGAATCACCTCCAATCTATTGCAGCGTAGTATTGTCAATTCATGACTTTTTCTAATTTTTAGTGGCAATTTCATTATCAAAGCATGATATAATTAATTATGCATACAGCTTAAAAAGATATTAACCTTTTACAAATACTTGTCTTAAGGACTAATTCATCGCACCTACAAGGGACAGTGTAATGAGATAATCTGATAATTATATAATGTCACAAATGGTTAACTGCTAGAACCACTGTACTATGCGGTCATCTTGCGAGTGGAATGTTTCGAATGAAGAACGAATGTATAGGAATTAACTGCATCAGTAGCTGATAACAAATTTGTG